>JAQIWI010000194.1:0-52914 GCA_034698825.1 Deuterosminthurus bicinctus | reverse complement strand
AAAAAAAGTTGGGTTTTAACATGGGGTCTTATGGGGCTTTTTTAGACTTTGAACGCCCATATCTCCGTAAATAATGATGGCAGAGACATGTGGAGCACATTGTTCGAAAGCTGAGAGCTCAGAGAATGTGTCTGCTTGTTTCAAACGTGACCTTAAGAGGAAACCCCAAATTTTCAAAAACCGACCAGGTTTTTTGGCGCAGTGGCCACCAACAGTCAGTCCCACTTTTGAGGGAGTTAAGGGAAGTCGTGCCAGTGCACGGTTTTAATGGAGTAGTTTCTGCCAAGTTTCTAGTTATCTGGGGGGGGGGGAGGAGTAAGGGGATATCGCGAATTGCCTGCTCCCCAACGGGGAGCAAAAACTACCAAAATCTACAAACGTGCACACGTGTATCTCTCCTAAAGACAACTTATGGTGCGGCGCGCGAAACCTCGAAATCACAGCACCACAGTAGAGTGAATTCATTAGTCAACGGTTAGAGAACCGCAACTAAAAAACAGCGGGTAAATTCAGGGTGTTTTCTGAGAAACTATGCGCGGACGCGAACAGCACTAAAAGTTAAAGCATAGGAGCAAATTTAGCTTAAGGAAGCCTCCAATATATTAGCTTAAGCTCGTAGTTGTTTTTACAAAGTGGGCTAGCGGGAGAGGGGGACGGCCCACAATACGCGACTATTCTGGCCCCAAACGTGGGGGATATTTTAAGTTTTTTCGCACAACGCATGAATTCGAGGTCCAACTTAGTAGTTTTTAAGTAGGATCATTGCTGGCCTATGGGCTTTAGAGTATCGTATAAGATCATTTGGAGCTTCTGCAAGGTACTTCGGCACCAAAATTTTTATGAGATAATCCTGATGGAAGTTTGTTTGGTCATAATCTCTGCTTACATAGACTTGAGCAGTTGAACATTTACGAGGGCAGTTGATCATCATAGGCAGTTTGCGCGGTACGACGTAGAAAACTTGTTACGTGGATTCTCGAAAACTGCCCATTAGGCAGTTTGCGACAGGTATTAGCCTATTAGCCAGTTTGCGAAAACCAACGTAACGCGGGTAAGCGTAAAAATGCCTACGGCAACCCATGTTAAAAACATGTTTACGATGACGTATATATTTCTAGGTTCTTTCTCGCAAACTGGCTAATAAAGGGAGAATAAGGTGAAATTAGGATGAACACTGTCTTAATCCAACAGGCGTCTCACAAAATCATCGACGAAACTTTGGTCCACAGTCCAGAATGCTTGTCGATGTCAGGTGAAACAAGCAAAATAACTTATGCTTTACACTCCTTAAAAGCCAAGTATGAATGGTGAGATAGTGTGGTGGGACTAGGCAAGCATGACGAAAATCAGCCGCCTTGCCCGGAACAATAGGTTGCGGAAAATAATAGAACGATGATGATAAGGGCCAGTGACAATTGGGATGATAGAATACAACGACTAGCTTATAATAAATTTCCGAGACCCCCCTTTCATAAGGCCAAATGATCTAAACAGGAGCAACAAGGAGTGGCTCCTATAGTCGTTGCTGTTGTTGTTGAGAAAAATAGGACCGATATATGGAAATACATTGTAAGACGGGCGAAGGATAGCGAATGAATGGGAAGACCTGGAGCTGTTTTGTGCGCTTGTAGTTTATCCTCTTTGGATGTAAGTTTATTCTATGAGGCTACCATTGTGGATCACGTCATAAAACATTAATTATTCAGCCATTGTCTATTTCCGGAATGGGCTTAGTCTCTCCCTGAATTATGGACTTTCTTTCTGAGTTTGCACGAGTAAAGCGAAGGGATGACGACCAGAAGCGCTTCTCTTCTCCTCCAGGCTCTTTTGTAATGATGAACACTTTCACATGCTCAAAGAGAACAACGGGATAAGTTCGCCAGGGCTATGGCATGAACTATTCCAACTGCTCATTCTTCTTCCTCAGAGATCAAGAAGTAGTGTGTTGTTTTGAGCAAAAGTCTCATGTCCATGATGTGTACAGAAAGGAATCAGGAGAGAGCGAGAGCGTGAAGTACGCCCGGAGCTACTATATACCGTTAAGGCCACCTTACACACAGTTTATTCAATGTCCTGCAAAGGAAGAGACGATTATATCCACATGACAGTGATTTATTTCTACCCGGCCAGCATGTTGATTATTTTCTAGTCATACAATACGATTATGTCTGTGCTAGTTAAACTTAACTGCCATAGCCAATGTTCATGCAGTCCAACTGCGTGAGGACAATGTATAGTGCAACTGTAAGCACTGTGCGTAATAGTTATACAGAAAGTGTATGAGCTTAAAGTGGTAACAGCATGTCGTGACCATGTGAAGCTGTTGAACACAGTGTTGGGAAGAATTGGCTCATATTACCGTCATTGTCGTCTGTCCAGAAAATGCACTTGGTTCCTCTTCATTAAGTATTCGCGCATGGGTTGAGCAGACAGATACACGAAGGAGTCCTCTATTGCTTTTTAATAATAAATCAGATTAGATTTCTACTGCTCCGGAACTCAATGTGTAGGGAGGGACAAGGAGAGATGTAAGTTGACATTCTGAAAGGCACATTTAGTCCGGGAATTGTCCACCTGGAAAATGGACATGGTCGTCAGAAACCCATGACATGATAGCATGTAGGTACTGTCACTTTTTCCACCTCCATATATAACTTTCCACTTTGGTCCAACTCGACGGGGAGTGCTTTTTGAGCTCTCTTTTTGCCCTACGAAGGACCATATGTGCTCTATAAGGCTTTCCTTAAACTTGTTCCATCGAAGCAATATGCTGTTGTTGATGCAAAGAAAGGAAGTAACTTGATTCCCTCTCTTTCTCTATATATACATCCATTATGTGGGCTCCAAGTGCCAACAACTTGTCCTCTACTTTCAAGCCAGAGGGAGGGTGGTCGGGAAACAAACTGAAAGACGTTGACGGATTACTAAAACAGTCGACAAAAACATGACGCTGGCACTAGTGGGGATCTCCGCTTGGTACGGAAGTGCCGAAGAACACCTAAGAACACAATTTATTATGTCATTCACTCGTCTGAAAATTAACTCTCTTTCTTCGCTCCCTCTCACTCCTTCGATATTATTACTTTCACTTACAGATTCCATCAAACACTTCCAGCTCTTATACCTTCCTTCATATTGCACCTTACGTACTCACCAGCTGAACATCCGTGTTACTTAAGTTCCATTCCCTTTCTCTCCCTATAAATAGTTGGACAGAGGGAGAAAGCATCTCCACATCATTTCCGCTCTATTCACTACCAACGCGTGCTCGTTTCCAGGCCCATACTGTCCCTCTTTACGTCTGCATAATAATAGACACATTTTGTTAATGTTGCACCGTCCCGTAGGAATCTATCACGAGGTTGCTTTCATGCAAGAAATCCTTCAACTTAGGGAAAAAATAGCAACTGAGAGCCTTGATACCTGAGCGTTTCTAATGTTCCATAATGTTGCGCGTGCTACGGAGTTGGTAGAGTTTCTACAAACATTGAAATTCATTGTGCACTCATGCAATCTGTAAATGCACTAAATTCTATGATGCCAGCTTATGTACGCATTAACTTATGTATGTATCACCGATCATCAGCGTCATTCGACATGACTTTTGGCATGAAATGCAATTACTACCTGCACCCTTCTGACTATCAAATTAAGTGTCAAATATATATTTAATAATCAAATAATTACCTATTGCGCTGCGTGAGATTAATGTACTCTGTAGGACGATTCTGTAGGACGGAGGAGAAAATCAAACACCCAGAGGCTAGACCCATTGCAAGCGAGCTCTTGCACGACCAAGGCGAACCACCCCGAGCTTGTTCGGCAGGTGGCATACTAGATGGCAAAGCAGCACATGTTGCTTAAAAACGACTTGGGTTTCGTAGTACGCGTCAATATAGTGTCATAACAACTTTCGTTTTGCAACTGGCTTAATTGTGTAGGGAAATCGCAGACGAATATTTTAACAGTGAATGCATTGCGGATAGTTCAATGTGAAGGCTGATCTGCCGTTCTAGAACGCATAAGGTGGATCATGTGTGGAAAGCTGTCAATCATACAACTGTTGGCCTCTGGCCTGGTCGCTACTTAGAGCACGAAGCTGTCAGGTTTGAAAGGTATGAGGAGCATACTTGAGGAAGTAATTAATGTCAAGTGAAGTGAATCGACCCCGAGGTTTACTGCCGATGGTTTTAAAATTAATTCTCACATGCCCGCTCGTTAATTGTGTTACCATTCATAGCTACTGCAAATTGAGTATTTCCAGGATGTAAGAATCGAAATTCCAATAGCTGAACCTATCAACAGAGGCTATTTTACAACCAATTCAACGTATTAAAGGTCCTCCTTCGAAGCGCAAAACTATACGTAGCTAAGCACATAGACTTAACAATGAGTAAAGTTCAACAATGTTGTGTTTTTTGCAGTTAATTTGTCATAATAAGCCGAAATTCTCACATTCTCAAGAAAATATCACTAGTAATTGGACTCTCACGATGATCCACCGCATAAGACTTGGGGTGAAGTATCGAGGGGAATTAGTTGCAGGAACCTATTGTTACGATATTACTCTCAGCAGGAAGTGTGCGAGGGTAGGAGTAATGAGCTGTTACGGTACGTTACTTTACCTCTCATGTCCATGGCTTTGTGACAGTAATGGCCGTATGAGTACAATGTAGCACACTATTGGCACTCTCATGATATTTGAACAGGGCAAGAGAGCTGACAAGTTGAAATTACTAGGGTGACTAGGAAATTCCAAAAAAAAATAATAATTTCACGTAAGAAAGGAAATCTCTGCTTACCTGTTGAATTGACAGGGGCTCACATTATGTAGACAGTGCTAACAATGAAGTTTATGGATGTATTAAACTGGGAACACTGTGTGAGAAGACTATCACTCCGTTGGATTTCGACGCCCTCATAAGCAGTAGTAAGAGCCGGAGGTAAAAATAGACTGAAATCCTCACTATGCCAAGACATTGAGCATCACCTCGCTGCCTAAAGATAACCTGGTAGTGTTTATGAGAATGCATTTGGTAAGAGAATGTGTGATGAGATAAGTAGAACTGTCCTAATAATACGGTGAAGTAACTTAAATCTACTGATGTGGGTGAATAATTACGATAAATACAGCTAGGGCTTTGGTGAACATGGAAAGTCACCTCCATCATCATCATCATGCACAGGATTTACACTCACGTAAGGCTTCAGAAGACGTTATGTATCAGTGTGATGAGTTCCTTACAAGCACAGCTTTTCACATGGAACACAAGGTGTGATGGATTAAAAGGGCCCGAATATAACACTAGTTTCTGCTATGAGACGCAGATGGACATCGACACTTGAATGACAATAATAAACATGATATGATTATTCAAGGTCGAGTTAAATAGCTGGATAATTTTTGAGAAAATTAACAATGGAATGTAATTGATTGACGGGTACCTGCAGAGCATGTAGATTTATCACGCTGAATACCAAAAAAAATATTGAAGGAGAGTATCCATGATAGAACTTGTGATCACCATCTTCTTATCGCACACACTCGCTATTATGACTGTCCAACTGTTCTGATGAAAAAAATTCAGACTCATGACTCCCCGTACAGTGAAATTGCGGTGAACGAAATGTAGAAGTAGAGAACATACATTATTTTACAAGCGGCTAACTTACTCTGTATTGCGCTATGATGATTGACAGCAACAAACAGCACTCACACGCTCCTGCATCCTGGAATCATCACGTGGGGAGGGAGGGGGGGGGGAATCAGAAAGACCAAATTTCTTTGCGTGCAGACTGTCAGGAACCCAAGTTATTATGGGTAAATGTATGCCAGTGGTAGCCTGTTAGTGTATCGTCTATCGTCATCCGCAGATGCCCACCTCCAGCATCATCAGTTATCTTCTTACAAGGGACTTCGTTACAATGATTCGCAATACATTATTCAGTGCAATTCAAATTGCAACATGCTCATAAAAGACAATTTTTTTTAAAAAATATGGAGAATAAGACCAGCAGGAATGGGACTGTCAAAGTTGACCGTATTACCATGCAGCAAAAAGTTCCCACAACATGTCAACGAACTGTTACAATGCAATTTATGGCATTTGTAATGATTGAACTAGGAAGAGTGACGAAGTACTGCGGTCTTACACAAAAGTGGAGCATCAAATTAAATGTTCCAGCTGAGAAAGAGGCGTGCATTTGCCAGCCCACATTTACGATAATAATACTGATGCGCCTGGATTAGGAGCAGCTCTCTTATGTTAGGTAAGGTTTCACATTGGACTTCCATTTGAATTCAGTTAGCAATGCAAAACGTGCTCACCGGTAAGACTATCTTGTACTCCATACTGGCTGCTGCTTGCAGCGTTATGAATTCAGTATAGTCTTCAGCAACGACTCGATGGAAAACCGTGGATTCGCCCAACGCCCTAACGTTGATGCCTTCGTTTGATGCCAAATCAGCTAAATGTGAGAGATGTCTGGAGTTAATAATCCAGACATTTACTATAACAACAATGCAATTTGCATAATTATACAATTATTACTATTAAATTTTTACCTTGGATACTATTAGTCCTAGGCCTCTTTACTTTGTAGGCTGTGGAACAGGATAAGGTCATACTTGTAATTCCATGTCACCTTATCGCGACTGCTGAGAGTGAATTGCATTTTTATAATGACACTTTTTGCCGCTCAGGAAACCGCGAATGATCCGCTTGGCCTCTACAATTAAAATGATTCGTAGACCTGCACCAGGCTTAGCTCTCAACTCTTACCATTTGTTGATGCTGCACTAGTAAGGTCTCATTATGCCGTCATATTGATTGATTGAGTACGAGTTTTTGATTTCGCACATAAATATTGTTTGCAAATAAAAGAGACAAATTGAAAGTGTGAAAGTTGTCCGGAATGGGGGTAGCAGTGTAAAAATATTGTGTTATTGTGAATAATAACAATATTTTTACACTTCCAGAATTTTGGAAGTTGGAGGTTTGTAATGATAATGATTGTCTGGCGTTGAGGGCGACGGGACGACGTTTGGAAGAGCCGTGATTAGTCCAAGATGGAATTTTCTTGATAGTGTGAGTCGGATGGCGTCTTTCTGGACTGAAAACAACAATTTTGAATAATGGAGGACATGAATACTGCTTGCTTCTGAACGTCGCTGAGCTTGCCTGCAAGCACGCAGGGATGATCATGATCATGGGTTAGGTTCTGACTGGTGTTGAACGTTTACTGTGTCTCTCTCTCTTTAACATGTTCGTGTGTTGTACAGAGAGAAGTAGCAGTCACTGGTTACAAATAATACGAGGGAAATACAATAATTCGATACGATAAAACTGGAGTCTTCTCTATCTTGCACTCATTCAGACTGTATGTGGGTAATTTCCTCATGAGAATCTTGCCTACATTGAGTGTAATTGACAAGAAAGTCTTGTTTCTCCTTCATAAGTACTTATGAGCCGAGTTGGGCATTCACAAGGAAGCTTCTCGGCTCCTTTCCAACAGCTCAAATAATTTAAACAGGTTCATAGAGTAATCGTGGTTTCATTTCAGATGAGCACCACTCACATACCATGTTCTCACAAACACACATTTCTACACATCTCCAAGCATACAAATACACGGAGATTTCCATAGAGTTGAATATCATTCTGCCCATCCCGTCGTCATCTTTTTCTTTACATGCCGGTCGGTTCGTGTCGTGGTAGGAGCCCCCAATTTAACAAATTTCTTGACGGGAGCTTCTTCATGATTAACCTTTCTCTCCTGTATAATTTGACCTTCAACCTTAACAGAAAGAGAGAGAGATAGCATGTAGTTTACAAAACACAAAAATCCCATGATTATGCCTGCACTTTATGCATGAACAAGATGAACAGATTCCATATCTCATTATTGTTTGCAGAGTTCTGTGGAGAACTGTGGGTATGTACACATGTTATTACAGGAAACTAGTTCAAGCAGTCACTTCACTAAGGCCACTGCTAATGCCAGTAACCGAACTCTATCGCCGAACTGAGACTTGCGACATGTCTAATCTACCACAACCACAACCCCCGTTTCAATACGCACAGCACGAAATCACAGCAAATTTTCAATCACATAGGAAACTACAATAACGGGTTTTCTGACTAACTCACTTATTTTTTCCACCCATTATCGTCTCTGCCGCGCCACTTTGGAGTCGCACCTCATTTGAACTTGAGCAAACCAATTTCGATTTCCATACAAAGAAAACTGGCTCTCATGTGCGTGGCACAATGTGCCCATCTAATCAGTCAGGTGGGTCTTCATGTTTCCCGTCCTCCTTCGCCTAACGGTCAGCTAGGGATACTTGGAAAGTACGCAGCCAATGAAGGTACAGATGACGTGTAAAATCGATTTGACCGAATCATGGTCAATGTTCAATGTGTATGTGAATAAAATCGAACAATAATTGTACAGCTTCAGACTGACGAGATGCACGTGTCTATTGAGTGTAATCCTATAAATACACGGACAATGAGTGTACAGAAGGAATGGGCAATGATTTGGGAATAAAGCACGCTGTAAGAAAGGATATATGACGGCAATGCCAAGAAAACCATTTGATGGACAAGCTAAGAGAGTTGCGATGATGAACGATTGTTCCTAAGCGAGCTGGAGCATGATTCAGGGGAATCTTCGACTCCAACCTCTTTTTCTTCAAATCTCAATCACATATTTACTCACAATAGCCTCCACGTACGTAAGCCTGCCTGAGCATTTGGCCAACTTTACCAGTCTATCCTTCCTGTCATTCATATGATTGAAGAAACAAATTTTTACTCGCATCACAAGCCATCATCATACAACCTTGTCTCACCCCACTCTTTTTGCCCTCCACATTGTAATTAACGGGCATTGAGTCTGAAAACGGCAGTAGTATGAGGTGTATCTGTGGAAAAAAAATGTGCGTGTGTATTATTTAATATTAGAAGAAGAATAGGAAGGGCGGAATAGGACCATCTTCAATGCATCTCTCCGCGTACCGTCAACCAGCCAGCCATCCATTAATGCTAGTTCTTTCCGTCAATCCACCAAATAGTCAATGCAACTATAATAAGCCATAAGGCTAAAGTCATCCCATCCCTGCGTGTCAATTTGTGGAAGGATGCTGTGCGGGTGGAAAAATGAAGGATTATCCATCAAATTTATCCATCAGGGAAACGGCAAAAAATTCACTTTTTTACCCCAATTTAGTCAAACATGGTTTTTACTTAAGTAGCAGTTGCCTCTCAAGAGATACACCTTGAGAATAATTATAATCCTCCCCTCTTTTCACTCTCGACCCTCATCGTCCGTCCACCTGACCCTTCAGTCAGCTGCCCTTCACTGACGTGTAAGATGGCCCTATTTATAATGGTAGTAGCCACCATTCTATTCGTCGCCCAATAGGTAGATAGTATACATACAATTGTGCATGTGCTTGGCTGTGTGCGGGTGCAGGTGAGCACCTGCTGTCATCAAGCTGGTAAAAAAGAAGACAAGAAGATGTACACAAGATCCTTCATCACTTCTGTCCAAGAACAGTGTTACCTGTCAGACCTATTAACCTCAATCGGAAAGACGGGTATTTCCCTCTTCCTGATAATCCCCCGTGTTCTCAAATTATATTGTCTACCTCGTAGCGATTCGTAGCGTTTACAATTTCATTTTTCTTGACCACAGAGGCCTCAAGGGTCCCCATGTAGCTTCCTACCACAACGATGCCTCTCACCATTATCTCAAGAGTGATAAATTGATGATGATTGAATGATCATTATGAATGCAAAGTAAATAAAGAAACCTTTCCCAACTCCTAAATAGGACGTACGTGGGTTTCTTTTTGGGAGGTCTTTACAACTGTTTCTATCATTTCACGACCTCATGAGGCACGAATCACCAGAAATAGAAAACCAACAACGAGATGAGGAGCAGGGACTTCCACGCGCTCCTCACACATGTTCCATTCAAATGGGACACGCAATTTAAAATCTACAGGCTATCACGACAGTATCTCATGTCTTCCAGGTCTAATCACACTCAGTCAATCCCAAAGATTTGGAGCTCAGGCTAATCAAGGACTTGGATAAGGGTTTTAGTTCCAGTGTAAATCGATCAGAACTTCGTGGATAGTTGTGCAATGCTTTCCGTCTTCTCGTATTAAATTCATACTGCCTGAATTGTACTAGAAAGTGCAAAACACAAGATCGTTTTCGAATGGTCAAATCAGCCCAAGTTTTCTTCTTCATTTCATTCACTGAAGTGAGTGTAAACAATGGGAAAATACATCTCTATGTGACAAACACATAGAAAACATGTATTCATTGTTTAGAGTGCGTTTACGTCTCATGATGTAAACGAGGACAACGGTACCTGAAATGTGCCATCTATTTCATAATGTAAGGTAACTCGCTATACACATTATACACTCAAGGTGCCATTGAGAAGAAGCGGACTGAAAAACCAGCATTAGGAAGCTACGCTTGAACGACCTCATCACGGAAGAGTGAATAAAAACAGTGGATAAGCTAAACGAAGTTGCTGCCACTGGTCGCATTGCGAAAAGGATATAGGAGGAGGTCCAATGGTGCTCATCTCAAAAGTGCATTGGACGCCTCCTAATGTCGGAGGAGAAAGGTGTGGATCATCATTAGTATTGAAACTTTGATTTCCTATTACTCTGTTTCTTTGAGGGCTATTGCCAAGTAATTTAATTTGATCCACAATGCCAAAACAATTAAAGTAATATTATTTATATGATAGTGGCGTATATGGGGCTGCGCGAGGGATTTGTTTGCGCACTGCCAAACAAATATGCTACCATTCAAGCTGGTGAAAATGCCTAAGCATAACCAGCAGGTGTTTGAGTATTCATGTAACACTGCTCATGTGAGAACATTTATTTGCTTATTATGTTAAGACAAGTCAAGCATGCTATTGGTGTTTAAATAAGGACCCTACTGATGGGATCCCATGTGTCAAACTGTCTAGGAAGGGTGCATGAAAAAACCCAACGACCTTCCCAATAGACTCTCGCTCGCAAATTGATTTTCCAGGGACCATACAGTTATACTGTTTTACATGGGGATTCAAAGTGCCGCAGCAAATCTGTCTACATCACGGAGAGAGAATGAAAATCATGTGCCAGTCCGATGTAGCTGCATATATTCCTAATCTGGTAAAGTATACAGCAGCGGTCATTTCTTGTAAAGGATGTTCCCGATACGAATGACTAGAATGAATAATAATGTCATGCTTGTATGTAATAGCCCTACGCGTGTTGAGCATATATAAGACATGGCATACATGGTGGTCATCTCTTTCTAGGTTCTCAATACAATAGGCATGACGAGATGGCTTCTTTTATTCTGACACCAACTGTGTATAATACAGAATTTAAATATACCACGCTAAACTGCTTCATACACACTCCCAATAATAATCATAGTGATGCTAGTCACGGTGAAAGCATATGCATTGCAAGCCTACCTACGCAGATATGTCTCACAATCGCAACTGAACTGAATAAAAAGGATGAAATTCTATTTACGATTCATTCGTGGACCTAATGACGTCTCCTGTGAGACTTACCATCATATAAATCCCTCCAAGAACACCCCTTCGTATTATTAGTGTTGATATTAAGGCGAACGAGCGTGCCTTTGTACAAAGCATTTTCTTATTATGTCCCTCCACTCTCATGCGATCATTGAACTTAGGCATCCTGTTCATCCTCAAGCTTTGGTTTTCAAACTCATCTCAAGCAAGTGAATGGAGCTTGGATGTGCGCGTGTTTATGTGACCTAAATGATACTCTTGATATTTTTCAAGGGACCTTTCAAGCAGTCACTGCACAGCAGGGTCGTCATTCTCGTCATATTATGACACGAGCCTCTAAAATTATAGTCCCCCTACTTCACGTGTTTTCTTCTTACTGTTGGAGACGTGATTCCCAGTAGTGCTGAGGTATTGTACAAAATTGATACAATTTGTTCAGAAAAATTAGACGACTAAGGAACGGTGATGCTATAGAAATATTGACTGGAGGGACAATTATGTGGAGACGCGGTGTTAAGTTAACATTTCGTACACACGATAGATTTTTCTGTGAAAGTCCCTCCTACTTGCATTCGTTTATCAATGAAACTCAACTGAGACCACAATAATTTTATCAATTAAGTCTTCTTTCCCCCTAAATTAAACTGTGAAGTTTCTTGTGGTTTTCGATGCTGTGGATCAGGTAGTTTTGTCCTTATTCATCTTTATCTTATAACATTGAATGTGCGTGAGCCAATGGAGAAAGTATCCCATAAAATACCACAAAGAAAATCAGAAGCCGTGTATTTAGACTATTGTGCTGTACCAAGGCGTTCAAAAGAGGAAATTATCGTGGCAAATGTGATAGCAGTATCCAAGGGGAGTGTATCGTGATTATACATGCCATGGGTGGGCGATTTCAGTAATTCCACATTGTTGTGTGATAAATTCATGTTTTTTCTCTCAATTCTGCTTGCGAAGAATGAAAAAACCGTAAGTACGTACGATCGTCACAATATGTGTGTGGCTACAGAGATTTTTCGCAGGTTCATTGGTGGTGGTGGTGAAGTTTAAGAATAAATGACCATCGCTCCTCCTTACTCTTGAGAGACTGCTCGAAGCGTGATAAAGCTTAGCCGTGTACGTGAAAAGTTAACCTCTCTAACTTGATGATCATTCCACTGGAGGCCTTGAGCAAATTAAATGACATAATTGAATAAAATTCATGGTTAGAGATTTTCTAATAAACTCTCTCACGAATGGCAAGAAGGAAGATGACGGCCTACTCCTCGCACCATCAGACATGCATGATCACCAGTTTAGGCTCATACCAAGCTGTTCGAACACTCAGTAGCCTCCCTAATTATTTGTATTGCTGCAAGTTGAGGATAGGGAAAGTGAGTGGACTGGGTAATTTCTCATAAATGATACCGCAGTAGACCCCTGCAAGTGATTTAAGGTGTGCTTAATTGCCCCTATCCCATTGACACGAGTTGGATGTCTGTAATGTGTATAAACATGGGAGAGGAATCTGACGAGGCGCTGTTCAGTGGACAATAAAATGGTGTATTTGATATAGCTCGTCTCATCCTGGTCCACCCGAATTACCATAGAGATGCTTTTCGTATCTTATGTCAGTCTTCTTGGTAGTGTGTAGAAGAACTCTACCAAAGAAAGAAACTGTATTCAAAGTTGACTACTACAATTTCTTGATAGCCTGGAGGCAGCAGGGGTTTGTGATACTTGAGTTGGGACCAAGTTGCCGACAAATTTATATGAGAACTGAAAAGCTTTTTTCCTCAGAAAAATAAAGTGTAATTGTAGCTAATGTGTTCATCGGGTGGATTTTCCTGGGACTGAATACCATTCTAGAGGTGCCGCGTCGACATGAGATGGACAGGAGCAAAGCATAAGTACGTCGCTTGACTGACCTTATCACACAAATAATAAAGGAGTTTTGATTCTCATCCTGGAAATGTACGTACATTACAACTTCCATATGTACACACATTAACGGTTGGCCCGAGGGGCAAATACTTCCCGCTTAATGATGGGATTAGATAAATTTGAGCATTTTACCACAAAGTTTCATTCAAATATTATTGCGACTGGGTCAAGCATCATCAAACAGACATTAGATAAGACACTGAGGTCTACCTCATCATCGTCTGGCCTGATAGTACATGATTGGAACACTTATACTATTGAGCCATCCCGGTGGCTAAGTGTATGTGTGTGTCCACAGTGCTAGTCCGTGTAGCAAACCTGCGGAAATTACCGTATCAAAATATGATGTGTGATGCGAGGGGTAATGGAAACTCAACATGACAAATGGCGCTTCTGATTCGTTCAAGTGAAATTTCTTTCAGGAGCTTTTGCCCACCACATAGATACACACACGGACAGATTCAAGGGTTAAACTAAATTGATGATAGACATTCAATTTTTTCCTTCCATCCTATGTTCCCTTCACCGTCACTTCTCTGTACGGTTATCTTGATGCACCGCTCACACTCATATTAAAGCTGCGTGAAATATTGGTGAAACATTTTCAGGCCCTCCCGCATATCAGTCCCAGGGAATGACTTCATTTCAACTATTCACACACGAACTCACCCATTACGACTGGCCTGTGCATGTTGGACAAATTGCCTGATTTCATGACAATTGCTCAGCCACGGTCCGAAATAAAAATCATTCTTATTTTTGCCATTATTATTGAAACCTCTCACGAGTTTGTGTGTACACGCGTGATCATGACCATAGTATCTCAGCCTTTGACACTACTATTATTATTATTATCAAAAGTTGTCTTATCGCGCATTGCCGATGGATCATGGAGGAAAGCTGACTGTAGTTACATGAGAAAGTAAAGAATGGCTACAAAACTCAGGAAAAAAAAATTCTTCCCATGAGATGATGTATATTATGATTTCCGGAACTAAAGGAGAAGAGGGAGAGATTCAGGCATTATACGGCAAAGCTATGAAAAAATTACAAGCAAGGATCACATTGTGTGTGTGCATGTGTGTGAGTGCGAAAGAGCGAATCAAAGCAAGTGCAGTGACACAATACACTTGCTGCTACTTTCGTGGTGCCTCAGCTAGTCGGCAGTCAAGATCCCTAAATCCTTACAAAGCTACACAAGGTATTATTACAAACAAACTGTAGTACCCTCAGTATAAGATCCTCAAACGCACCATGAAGAATCATATTCCCCACACAAACTCCTCACAAACAATACTAAGGACCTTTTTGTGTAAACCTGCTATCATTTTAAATGCAATTTCATGATAAGATATTTCCCATGCACTTAATTTCACAATAATAAACGCTGTTTATTATCGGTGGGGTAACTTGGTGAGCTTCAGATCATATAGAAAGTCCCACTACATAATCTGCCCTGTGGTTCCTCTGTCATGGTTGCTATTACTTTAAAATCACTTTGTGCCAGACACCCTTCGTATCAAAACGCTGTCTAGTTGTGGTTTAGCTCTAGTTTGCAACCAAACTTTGTTGTTCAAAGGCACCCATCTAAACTAATAAATAGTATTATTGTAATTATCTACTACTCTGTACGAATGGATATGATTATAATAAAAGTATCAAAAATCACAACTCGATATTCCTGACACATGCAAAGTACACAAAGTTATTGAAATCAATGCTTGATTGCAAATGCTACTGAGGGGAATTGAAACAATATTCCCTGCGTGAAGAAATTGTACTACGTTGGAGCTGGAGCTGCGTCAATGATGTAATGACAGGTGAACTTGCTTTAGAAGGTCACGAACGATCTTCCTCATCTTCCCGACTATGCTGCTTGCTGAGGAATAGCGCATAAGTGTAGCTTTGAAGAGCACTTTTTTCATTAACGATTTAAAAAAAAACCGAAATAGATAGGGAAAGGTTCTTGTTTGCTTCACCCAACACTGATGTTGAGATGTAATGCTCGTGGTGACGGTGATGATGATGCTTGTTGATGATGCCGAGTTGACGCGTGAGGATGAACTAGCGCTCAGCTTCTTCCTCTATGTGTGCGAGTAATTAAAAGGCAAGGTTTTGATTTTGACTGAGAAGAGACGCGTGTCTGAGGTGTACACGACAGACATAAAGCATCACCCTTCAAGCGCTAACTACATCCCTAATAGCTTTTTTTTGCATAAATTTCCCCAATTTTAATTTCTTTACGTAGCACCATCACCACCATGAGCACCGTCTAAAACCAATTGGAAAGCGCATCATGATAACTGTAAGGAGGAGTGCTGATGAGATGTATAGGACCAGCGTCATCTCCTTTGCCTCTTTGTCTATCTGAGTCAGTAAGCGAATCATCATGAGCGTTATCATTGTTGTAGCACTTACACGAAGAAAGCAAACGCAGCCGTAGAGAATGCCTGGGCATCAATGGTAATTTGAGCCGATTAATTACCCCACCGATCCATCGTATTATTGCATGTGTTCACATTCTTTGATCCTTGTCTATCTCGGCGTGTGTGTTACAATCCCATTGATATGAAGTAGAGCTAAGAATTTTCAAGGCTTTTGACCCTTTTATCTTGTTCCATGTAGCTAAATTGGAATCGCGTTCATTTACTTCTACAGCGCATTCCCTTTGCATTCTTGGAATACTGTTGTAATTTCACTCATTTTCCTATGCTCCTTCTCAACATCGCAACTTTAATTTCCCTTGCTACCATTATAAATAATCAACAGCCAATTGCATGAGCTAAAGTATCCAACGTTCGCTGGTAATTTAATCCTCGAAAACGGCCAATCTCCTGTCTTTTTGCTTAATGTTGCCCTTTGCTACTGAAGATGAACTACGAATAGTATTGTAAGTGACGTGGGACACTGAAGTGTCGAACAAATGGCCAGGCTACCGTGTGCTTACGTGCAAACTTAACACGTAGCCGAGCTGATAAAATCTACTATATTTGTGTGTGAGTAACTGTTACAGGAGAACGGAAGGTGTGGTTTGAAGGAGATTCGGTCACGGTCGAGATGGACAAAATGAGTTTAAATGTTCTAGCCAATTGATGCGTGTTTGTCATTGTAATAGATGTAGAAATAGGATGGATGGATTACTAGTGCTGATCGGTAGAGAAGAATCCATCGTGACCAAATGCTAAAGAAGGTAATAATGGGGAGTCGAACAGTAGCAAGAATTGGGCATAAGATGGTCAGCAGGGGTTTCATTCTAGATGACGATTTTTGTGCTAAGAAGTGGAGAAGGAGGCTTTTGTACTTCTCAAAGGAGGAATACCATTGTTATTCTTACTAAATTTCTATCTCCTTCTCTACCTCTTCCCGTCTCATTCAACTCCCTTTATGCTCCTTAAGTAGATCCAGTAGCAGGAAACAAGTTGCTGCAATGCGGAATCATCATAATAATATGTAAAGTGTATTACGCGCGCTTTTCATTGTCAGTGTACCCATCTACACAGGCAGACCGTAAGAATAGATCTCTTCTGGAGGATGCGAGAGAGAGAGAGATTATAATGGACAGATAAAGTGTAACTTCATGTACGAGAAGAAGTTAAAAGAGACAAGTGTGAGGAGTACATGGGGTTACTATTGGTGTGTGTAATGCTCACTGCAAGTCAGTGTTGAACTATTATCGAGGTTCTATTACTTCCCCAGCGGGGCTCTGATCAAACATGTACGAGTGGTTTGGCATGTGCATTGCCCCATGAACACCCTCATTACTCCTACCTGTCTCGTTACACTTTGATTAATTTTCAATTGTTGAAGGTGATTAATTAGAAGAAGTCAGCGCAAAAATCTCATCAACGCGACAACTACCTTCCTATTGTCTGCTCTTTGATTAGGAGCATTTTTTCCCTTTTCTCGTCCCCTTCTCTCTCTCTCGCTCTAGCTCACCTCATCCTTCTTCGCCTTACGCCTGCACTTCATTCTTCTCCATGAGCTGAAGATCATGTTTTGTTGTTCATGCCAAACAATAAAGAGAGAATCAGAAGAAGCATGTCTCTCTTTTCACTACCTCCCTTGTCCATCATACGTATTATTAGATTCTTTTTTTAACGCATCACAAGCGTGTATTATTGACTTGGAACTATGACTTGAGCATTATAACAACAGGCCTACCTTAATCAGACCGTAGGACATTAAGGAGAAAAATGACAAGAACTTTGTGTGCTAGCTAAAAAATTCAACTTATAATCGGTTTAAACAAGACAACAACAGCGCTGGAAGAGCATGGATGAAATTACTTTAAATAGAAACAAGAGGAAACCCTTGAGATTCCACTCTAACTCTCTCCAGTTAGCAAACAAAACAAAAGGCACCCATTCATTCCCATTGTTTGACACTTCGATCATCATCGCCACTGTCAATACGAATTCAATGGTCCCTATAGTTATCATCATTGCTCACTAACGTCCATCTAATTCATTCATTGAAAAACTGTTCACACTCAAGCCTTCTCCTTTGTAATCACCACCATGCAACCCTACTCCAAATATTTACTATAGCTGCAACTCTTTCACCTCTGTTCAATACACGGTGTATACAAGTGTGTAATGTGGGCTATCCCCGTGAACACCATCAACGTATACCTACAAATTATTTCCCCATCTTCTCCCTTATTTCCTTCCTGTATGTGATGGAAATAATAGGTAATCTTCCACATCGGTTTTCTTATTGGAAGACTAAGGATATTCTGAGGCCCAAATGTCCGTTGTGTGATGCCACCCTGGGAGCTGGCTCATCTGCAAAAAAAATTCATGCGTGGCTAATGTTAGTAAATTGACAGGTAGCTGTGGGATGATATGCACACTTGACTTTATGCAGGACAAGATGTCCGTTCCTACAAGCTGCTTACTTTCATGGTTTTATGGGTACATGACCCAGCAAAAGGGCTTGACTAGCTGTTGAGAAATGAAGCACCTGTCTTGTCTGTCCAAGGAGTTTGTGAGACTCGTTGTGGAAATAGAATATCCTCATTGTTTTACTCGGTAAATTAAGTGGGGAAGCAGTAGGGAAGGCACGTAGTACAATTCTACATGTGTGCTTTTGAAGACAAGCGATACGAGCGGTAGATCATACGACACACAAATAACAATACGGCTGACATGGATACAGGGAGATAAACATTTCCAGGAGAAGAGCCTTTTGAGAGCCGTCATCGTTAGTGAGAAGGGCAAAAGGCTCGTGCCTTCGTCATCTGCATCCAAATCAATGGAAGGAGAGAAGGGTTTTGGGGAGCATCAGGAAACATCATGATGCATAACCATACACCCTTACCTCTGACAGTCCCATACCAGCGTGGCATTAATTCCCCTTGTATGATACCCACCTGCTGTTTTCGGAAGCCTTTACTATTCAGTTGGAACCGCAACCGTATGATTCCCTCGCTTCTTCGAGCCGCCCATCATACACCTTGCTTGCAATAATTTTGATATGGTAATGACACCACAGACTGGGTCGTAGTCCAACAAAACCGTCACTAACAGGGTCCCGCAATGTTAATAGTTTTCTCAATGAGCCCCTCATGTATGCAGATGTCTCTGAGGCAGGCTAAGCTGTGGTAAATTCAAATGGATGATCCGAGAACGGTCCCTTCTTCTTCATATATATGCACTTCCGTTCATTCAAATCTACTCTGTTCGTAATTATGCATCAGCTTCAAGTTATTTTACACCTGTCCGAACAGTCTCATCCTCCCGCTGGATGTAGGTGGTTCAAGCTCATCCATTTAGTGACTATGTAAACTAATTCGAAACGCGGTAATAAAAGTATTGGGGAAGATTTATGGCAAATAACTTACCTTTTATGAGCTTCTAAACCTAGTCCGTCTACCAATTACCATTCAACCTCAGAAACCAATATAAGTTTACCTTTGTTTATGTTTAACTTGATCTGCACATGAAGCTAAAGTTAGTCTGGCTGAGAAAATAAGAATGATTGGTTGATGTTGCTATGGGAAAAGGTGATGAATTTTCATGCCGTCCATTTGCTGAATGAATCAGTCTTTAAGTTTTCCTTTCTCACGTCATTTCATTTACTCAGGCAGTCCCGTGCCAACATTACAGAGTCGGAATAATAACTCATGTTTTACTTGGATAAACTGTGGACATATTTAACTAGCCATAGGAAAAAATATGCAAAGTTTGACTCCGAATTATGACCGTCGCGAAAGGGAAATTGAAACCTTACATAATGTATAAATAACAGAGAAGCGAACGGTGGGGCAGTGCAGAAGATTAAGGGCTCAAGAACTGCTCACACTTTACTTGTACAGTCGGTGTTGGTTAATCACTGGTTTTCCAGTTAAATTGCTTATTGCGGGACTGGCTAAAGTGGAAGTGGAAATTTAATTTTCAGTAACACCTTAGGCTGATTTCGAATGTCTATAAGGTTGAGAAAAGGTCATCCCTGTGTATAGTCAATTTTCTCGGTGTATTCCATGCTAAGGTTTTAGAGAATTTCCTCATCATTCGCGTAAATTAGGAAGTCCCTGGAAGAGTTCGATGGAGTCTAAATACTACAATTATTTATGGTAGCCATTACCATGGGTTCAATAAGTACTACTTATGTAGTGCAAATAAATATAGAAACCTAGAATAAAAGAGCGCGGAAGCTCTTCTAGTTGACGTCGGTTAATCGACAGTGTGTTGAAAACACACCGTCGACATATCCCCTGAGACGCCATTGGTATGGACGTGGAGTGGAGATAAGATTAGCAGCAAGTTTAACATGAGCACGCAAGCAAGAGGTGACGGTGCCGGTAAAGAGTTACAAATTATTGTTGATATGCATCCAGTTTCACTTGAAAAGGTCTTTAGAGTAAATTACCTTGTACACTGACAGAGTGAGTGAGACAGACGTTTAATATCTTACTGCGTCTGCAACATTTGCCAGCAACTTTGTTGCCTTTTCGGCAATAAAAGAAGAAAAAAGCTTGATTTCCAGGTTCTCTGTCGCCATGCACGTAATTATCAACCACTGAACACTAATTGCCTACGCAAGCCAGGGCGAGAGTTTTGCATTAGATATGCAGAGCAACATGTCGTATCACCATCATCACCACCACCAGCAATACCAGTGATACTAATGCGGTGACACATGGGACATGGCAACATTTCCAAATGTAGTGACAGTCGAGATTCTTGTCTACCACAAGTTACTCACACGTACGTACATGTCTCAGTCAGCCAGCATCTTCACAGGTGTGGGTGAGAGTCGACTGACAGGATTCGATGAGTAAATTAACTATTTTGTGGCCTTCAAGTCGTCGTCTTCTCTCAAGTACCTTGCTTACCCAACCTACCATTTATTACTTCATTCAATCAAACGAAGTAGTTGTGAGAGCATTTTAATGTGATCGGTGGCTGGACGCATAAGAACTTGTTCGATGATCAGATGATCATGCCCTCCCACCAAGGAGCAGGGTGCTTTTTTGGACAATTACTCTGCCAAAGACAACATGCTCAACAATTAAGTGCAATTGAGATGAACACAAGACATTAATTTCCCTCCAAATAAACTTTTATTTTCATGGAAGAATATTCCGTGCCATAAAATTTCTTATGTGTATGTGTTCCTATTCTCTTACAGTTCATGATTCAAAGTTTTACGAGTCACCATAGCTGACACAAGATTACTTTTCTGTGTTGGTTCAAGGAAGTTAAATACAACCAAGTCGTCTCCAATCCACTCCATGTACACATAATAATACTAAATGAAAACCGCCTCATATCATTCCTCTAATTGGAGAAACCTTTTACTTTCGAAGAACTCACAAATATAAATTATAACACTTACACACTGTGAACATGATAAATTAGGTAAAACAATAGTCGCCTTACTTATTGTCAACATATCTTAACAGATGACTTAACGCAAAAAAACGCATTACATCTACCAATCGTTACATTAAATAGTTATGTCTTCGTCTCTATACACCCTCCATTATTGAGTAGCCACAAAGGGTGTAAAATCCAACATTTCTAGGATTAGGCTTTGGGTTGGGACTACACCTTTCGTGCTAATGGATTAGGATTTTGATGGATTAAACAGTGCAATATAGATTATTCATTTGAAATTGGCAGATTATGAAATACGGATTAAACTAAAGTCCCCCGCTTGGATTAAAGATTATTTCGCCTTGAAATTAAAATGCATTAATTTCAAACTATATGTACGATGAATTAATACGGAACGAATAGCACATGCGGGCTTACAAAATAGCTCAGTGCTGGGTAGAGGACTGTCAATAAGCGGGGGTGGAATGCAGAATCGGATTGTGAACTACACTTCATAGTTGGATTAGGAATATTGGATTACGCTTTCTGGGTCAGGTGGAATCGGATTGGGAATATGGATTGTTTTCTTGTGACACGTGGATTAGAACTTGGATTGGGATTCCAGAATATTGCAGAATAATCCCATTCCTGGATTTTACACCCTTAGTAGCCACTTTCACACTTTGAAGCATGATGATTATACATGTGTTTATTTATAGTGCTGCACATCCTAAATTAGTTTCCACAACAGCAGCATAATAATTAAACGCATTAGTAAAAAAAGGTCCAATATAATACCTTCCCAAAGATCACGATCACCATTCCATTCCGGCTTTCCAGCTTACTTTAATGCTAGCAGTTGCAGGAACAAGAAAGGTCTTGAGAATCAACCAACCACGATTTATTATCAATATCAATGAAAATCCAAAGCAGTCCGTAGATATCAAATTAGCTTTGGAATTCAAATTATTCTTCTGGCTGTAATATGCAGTTGCAAGTCACGCTATGCTCTACGACTACTTGCTTCCATTACACGAGACGCTCTTGATCAGCTTGAATAAGTTTTCAGTACGTATCATTATCATTATGAGAACTACAAAGCCTTACTACGTCAAGAGAGGGGAAGGTGTGTTCTTTTGTTTACTTCCATATCATCATTGTTCATAATCTGCTGTCACCACGGAACTACCATAGCAACTTGCCTCGTCTCAGCCGTATACATAATACACGACAAACCTTACTTAGTACATTTTCCAAGATTCCGCTGTGGAAGGAAGGCTGTCATGTGAATAGTTATTGGTGTGAACAAATGCTGTCACTCAGGGTCATCTTTACACTACAGGCTAATCATAATTAGTTAAACAAACTAAAGGTATAAATGTATGTTTGTGTGGGATGACAGTGCAAATATATATATGCATATATACGTTTATAATTCAGGTGCATTACTCACTATCCACTGGGCATGATTACACTTACTACTGCTACTGCAATACACGCTAACTCGAGCCTTAAATATTACAAGTCGCCTCTTATCTTTTCTATTCTTCTATTTGTATTTCTACAGGAACTTTTTGGTCATCTACAAGCAGTGCTAAAGGGGAAGATAACAGACGCATAGCAGAAATTTCTCCCATCCATTTACCTGTGTCACGCTAGTCAGTATATTGACTCAAGGATAGGGCAGACGCAAAGCTATGCTGTTAATAAACGAGACTGAAAATTTTGTCTTAGGAATGCATGGGAATGTGTAAGCTATAATAATAACACAACAATTAAAGACTTAAGTCAGTTAAACTTCTACTGCACAGCTATAGCGGGTCAGTTTCTCCTGCACACAACTGTCACTGGTAACATATTCAAGAGCTTCACACCAAGCCTCCTTTCTATATACAAAAGGAAGAAGACAAATGGACTACAGAAATACCGATCATTCCAATGCGCGAAGCAATTACACCAAATCGCACGCTTCTTGTCATGGCATACCCCAAAAAAATGCACATTTATAGGGTTGATGATGACAACTACCGGCTAGGAGGTATGTGTAGCTTGGAGGGGGGTTAGATTTAGAGTTGCATGACGGTAGTAGCTAAAGGGAAAGAAATCCCTGTGTATTACTGTTATTAGGATGTAACATGGAACTGCGCATAGTATGTGAAGGTGGACGATGAGGATGATTGATGTCCACGGTGGCTGTACGTATGAATGAAGGGAGGGGAGAGACATTTACTTACGCAGAGCCTGTTTGTCTCGCATGTCCTCCGGCTCACTGTCACTCATATCTACTAATTCAGACGAGTCGGAATGCGGTGAGGCCGATGGGGAAGTTCGAGGCTCGTGATCTTCAGGAGAATCAGGTGACCTATGGATGTGATTAGTAAGACTCAAATTGTTTGCACCACCTGAATGATGTTTACTACTACTGCTGCTACTAATACGGAGATGATGAAGCGGATGTCCCGGTGGGAAGTGGCTGTGATGTCGGAGGGGGTTGCTAAAAGCACTGTTCTCACCACCCATGACAAGGGGCAAGGGGAAGTTCGGCGGGGGCGGTGGAACGAGTGAGTGACTCTCGCTGCTGTGCGGATGGTTGCGGTTGTGGTGGTGATGATGAACCAAAGAGGCTGGCTGTGGGAGCGGCGGCGGTGAGGGGGAACCTGCGGGGGAGGCGGCTCCAGGGTGACCCAGTGGACTTGGAGAGGTCGAGCCATGCACAGCGAACGGCTTCAATAAATTCATTCTTTGGTGACGTCTCCATTTGGCTCGTCTATTGGAAAACCAAACCTGAATTGGACAAAGAAATTTTCCCAACTCACTTTCCACGGTATCTCTCTCCCTTTAAAAAGCTTCTTCTACGACACATAACCAACGCACCCAAAATGTATACTTCTGCGCAGTTACTCCTCCTAATTCTTCAGGCCCTTAGTGCCAAACTAGCTTAAAGTGTACATCGTTCACCGCCAAACTAGCACACAACCTGCGTCTGGTTGGCACATTGCCAAATATCCTTTGCAATTATGTGGGCTTTTGACGTCAGCATCCTAGTTACAGTTTAAAACCAAAATCTGAATGTGATATTACATTTCCGGCTTATTTAAGCCTAAAGTTATTCCAAATAAATCACCTGGACCTTGAAAAATGCTCGGAATTTCATTCCGCGCGATGATAATGACTCCGTGAATGGTCTCAATGGACAATTCTATCAAACCGCTTCACAAAGCTTGAAAAACGAATGCCAGGAATACTTTCCATTAATACACCAAAGAAGAGGACGACTATGAATTCAAATAAAGGGCTCAACTGGCAGAGTAAACATACGCTACAAAGTGTGAGTGACATCTTGGTAATTGTGCCTGCTCTGTCTGCACCGTAACGGAGCAGAGAGTAGATGGTAATATGAATTGAAGATTCCATGAGTCCAGTGGCCGCAGAAGACCTAACACAATGCCCATTTGATACTAACACATACGAAGAAAGATTACATGCACTACCTTTACACATAGTAAATTGGTCTCTGTCTTATGACGTTTTTGTCTACTGATAAATAATGGATATCAAAGGGTGAGATGGATGTGTTTAGCTATATCTAATGCTTACAAATGCCTGCTTTCTATTCAAACGTTCTACCTCCTATCAAGGCGGCATCAGTGGATATTCAATGGATTTATTCCACTTGGATGATCACCATTTCTCCTCCTCCTCCTTCTTCTCCTCCCTAACACACGTTCATTATACAGAGTCCTAATAAATACGCCCTAGGATCAAGTGTCAAATGACTCAATAATAACCCGTCTTGACACATACTACAGAGAATAAATCCACATGGGCCCTAATCCTCATATATTCACCGGCGTTAGTCATGTGTAAGATCCTAATTAAAGACTCTGATCGGAATGACATAACAAAATAGTTGCATACCTGAACACGAGCTTCAGATAGATTTGTCTTGGATGCAAGCCTCTCTCGTGTCGTCACGCATGGATAATGAGACTTTTGGAACTCTTTCTCCAGCTCTTGGAGCTGCTCGGGCGTGAACGTGGTTCGATTACGACGAAACTTGGGTACTTCACCTTCACTATCTGTCCCACTAATGTGACCACTCAAGGATGCGTCTTCCGAATTTCGACTTTCCAACTCCACTGAAACAAATACATACACTATGAGGTTTATTGAACTTCAATTAACAAAAGTTTTAATGTAAGAAAATTGATTCCTTACAGTGGTTAGCTCGAATCGTGGGACTTTCCGATGACGATGGTCTCGTGGATGACGTACTATGACTTCCAGGGTGGGAGAGATCAGAGGATGGTTGTTGTACGGAAGCTGCAGCGAGGGACGCCAGGGCGGCATGTGGGTTCTGGGGTACACTGGGATTGCCAGCTCCTAGAGGAGACCATAAATGAGCCGCCGCTGCAGCAGGCCATGGTAGTGCATAGGGGTGATAAAGACCAGCATAACCAGCAGCTCTGGCAAATTCCGCTGCTGCACGCTCCGCCGCCCGATTCCGAAGGATACGATTGATACTGGAAACACTTGGAGCAGTGCTATTTGTACAGACACCTGAAATTAATAAAATCGCCATTAAAATTCACGCTCGCATCCCACACACGTTTCAATTAGCCCATCCTCCTCGCTATCTTTCAATATTGATTTCAAGTTTGTGTACAGCGAAATACTAAAGACAAAGATTTTTATGACTTTTCCCAATCATTTTTCTTTTCTCTGCCCACTCTAGCGTCGTCCATTAAATTATACAGAGTGAGATGATGAGAGAGAAGAGTATGAAACTGATGGACTCTGAGGTGTGTAATTTATGGTCTAGTTAAATTAATTCAAGTATAACGGCTATGTTTACGCGCCCATTGACTCCGAAAAGCATTCTCCTCATAGAAAAATCTTGTCGAACAAGAATCACGTGTACTTAAGCAGCAGCATTTGATTGTCTTGCTTCTAGCAAAATATAGACTTACTTCTGCTCTCCCCTCCTTCTGCATCAGCGAAGTCAGCATTATTGATAATAGTTTAATGGCATTTTATGAGCCCCGAAATCAACTGAAAAAGCAAAGTCGTCAATTTAAGTTTTAATGCAATATTATGGCCAGCGGAGGGGATGAGAGCCGCAGAGCAACTACGGCTGTCCATTGCAGGTTAAATGTGGTTGTATAAGTCACAAAACAGCATTGTTGCACGCACACATATATGTTTGCTTTATATGTGAACACGTACAGAAGAAGAGACAATTGCTACTGCTGTGATTATAGTACGGTTATTGTTAAGTAAATTCAAATGCCTTAAGACTTTCAGTTCAACCACCGTGCTGAACTCGAAAGTCATAATAACTTAAGTGAATTTTTCAGATCCAATGAGCTACCTTCACCCTGTGGGGCGAAGCGGACATGTTATACATTTTAGCCCTTTACAGCACACACTCAGTACAGAACATAGGTACTAGCGCATATCATCACCGTTGTGCTGACAGAGATAAAGAACCCTCCAAAGAACCAATATTCCATCCAACTAGTCAATGTTTGAGTTGTAAACACAATCAGAGTTGCACAAAGTACCCTTTCAGTTGTGAGTTCAGGGGGAAAATAATGTAAAGCGACCTGTTAAGGATGAGGTTAGAATTAGTAGCCCTGTAATGTTGTGCCTTGGATTAATTTCATTACAGAGAAATGAGGTTTCTTTGTAGTACAAGAGGACCTCATTAATTTTGATTAATGGCTTTAGACACCTGTCTACACTCCACAGGCACATACACCTCGTGAGTAAAGGAGGGTCTACTTCTTCAGCTTTTCTCATTGTCATCATCGTCAGTAAGAGAAGCAGACATGCATTAATACGGGAGAGTTGTTGTAATGGCTCCCGGCAAATTGCTCACAATATAATACCATCCCACGGAATCCAAAGTGTAAAAACTTAGCGAGACCAACAGCGTCGTCTCTTTTTATTAATTCCAATAATATCGTCGTCATCTTCAATAACATCAAGGTGCCACCAACAACGTTACACTTAATGTGTATTCCCTTGTAAACTTAAAGAAGTAACAACACAGTGCTTGCACTTCTTGCACCCTCCCGATCAATTTTATTATTTAGCACCATCCAACTCATTTCAAGGATGCATGAATAATAGGAAAGCAAAGGTGGCTACTTCACTTCCCCGCCATGTCTTAAGCAGGACTGACTATACGAGTCACAACTTATTATCCCAAAAGGAAAATCAATGGGTCAGAAAAATTCATTAGCGCCGCCAGTGAAACTCTTTGAACTGCGGTGTTGGCACAGCTGCCACCTTTACTTTCATGTCACACGTCATAGTTGGTTCCAAAGAAAGGCACATTAAGCCCCAATAATGACCCGCCTACACCACACATTGGTAGGCAAACCGAGCACAACCTTGAACCTTTATTACATCAACGGCGGCGACGCTTGCAATAACTGTCGTTTTCTAGATCGTCGTTATTCCCTCCCAATCAAATGGAATGGACTAACGCAAACGCGATAAAAAAAACTAGAATGTCATTACGACAAAATGACGCCAGTTTTGCCGTCCTTTCCACATTTATCACTTATCACTCAACTTATTACTCAAAGCTTAAGGGAAACTGAGCATTAGCCAGGCTTAATTACCAACAAAACAATCATCATCAAACATGCGTTTAGCCCCCAATCAATCTACCTTGATAAGCTCTGCAATAAATACCTTTGAAATCCCAAGAGCTACCTTTCTTTAATTTTGTCACAGAGTGTCAAAATAGAAGATGGCATCCCGTTCACATAACTTGCATTCCTGCTAATGTGCACACACAAACATTTACTTAAGGTCACTTTAATGCTCCTCAAATAGCACCCTGATCGCTACTTGATAAATTATTTTGTGTGTATAACTTATTGTTACATTCACCTCCTTGTTGTCTTTCACACGAGCTGATTCAACCGCTCATGTACTTTGCTGCTTTGCAAACTTTTTACCCACATGATGGTGATGATGATGATTCTCTTACAACTTCCTCTTGGATGCTGCGCAGTTATGGGGCCGTCACAATACATACAGTACACAACAAACATGTGCACTCAATCCTTCACGAGGGAATAAAAATAAAGTACCATCCTGTCCACGTCAGAGTAATAAGATTGCAAAAGCACTACCTGCCTGATATGATGTAGCATTAAAAATAGAGCAGATACGATATATATTTAAAACTACAGCCACATACGTGGTTAGCTGTTCCACTGAACACTTGCACTCGAGTCGGTCTCAACTGAGTTTATCACCATTGTCCATTTGGAGAGGAGGTGATGCTGTGAATTATTCAGAGTAATGAAACACGTTTAAGATCCCAATCTGATCCTATGCTAATGCCAAATCCCCAAAAATAATAATTCTTTTTCCCTCCGCATATAAAAGTTTATGTGAGAGAGTGAGACCTAGAGACAAGCCATGACTGTATAGCAACATGAGGTTATTAAAGGCGCATCTCTGTGATATTTTTATTGATTAACTCCTCTTTGCTGTCATAAAAGTAGATGGATTTTCCAAATTTTTCTCTCATTATTATTCCGTCGGACAGCTCTAAACAGAGTATTCGACCAGACGTAAAACTTAGAGTGAGAGATATGAATTTGAATGTTCTCTGAGCAGTTCGTGCGGCCAAAAGGAAGCGAACTCGACTCATTCACATATGCATACGAGTAAGTGGCGATGTAAAAATCTTCGCTCCGTTTTATCACTTCTATATCAAGGCATTAAATGTTACCACAGGCTTCCACGCAGTATTCTTCCCTCTATTTCATGCATGAGGAAGATACGCACACACACACACACACGAAAAGTAACTAATGCCTCAACTCTGTCATGATCACCCCGTACACCGGAAAGACTGAGAGGGATAAGGATTTTAATGATGATGTCAAATGCTATTCTGCTAACCTTTTTGACTCAACTTTAAAATGTTTAAGTACACCGTAAATAAATTCGCAGTGTCCACTAGTAGCGTTAATGAAGTCATATATGTTCGTGCGTTTGACACCTTGATTGCTTCATCCGCAAGCGGCACGGTGCATGAAAGAACAGAGAAGGCTCTTTGTATACGTAATGCAATGGCGCCTATTGGTAAACAGCGTACTTGTCTTTCACTCACTATTAAAAATGTATAGAAGGTAAGTCGGAGCGGTTGAGCATGACTACTCTACAGGGTTAACATTGTTACTACATACTGCATGAATACGTGTAGCTAAGTGTAGTGGCATTGTAGAAAATTCAAATTTCGTGTCCCTTAGCTGTGCTAATGAACTTCGTTGTTTCCTAGACGTTTTCTCGTAGCGATGGTGGTGATGATGAGGCGGGAGTAGTCTGTCTGTGTATTGTGGTGGTCTGGTTGCTTTAAAAACAAGGACTGTTGTTAAATGAAGAGACCAGTGGGAGTTAGGCAGGATTTGATAGGCCAGCTAAAGATGACCCATTATGTAAATTGATACGGAAAGAGAGTGAGAGAGATAGAAAGAGAGACAGGGCGAGCCCTGTAAAATGGAGCGAGCGTGTGAGGGTGGGAGCAAATATGAAGGCATCGTAAATAAGTAATCCAGGGGATGGAATTGAAAAAGAAGGGTCATTTAAGCCTTCTAATGCATTTACCACCGGACTCACTCTCTCTCTCTCTCAGTCATGAATTCATACACAAACTTACTTATTATACTTACTTATTCCATTCTCCCTGTGCAAAAGAGTGAGTAACTATTTAGCTAAATTATTAAGTTGAACTGGACCAACGCTACTTTTAGAAAACAGCCCTCAAATTTGAAGATGGCGATGACGACAGGATTGAAAGGAGGATTCAAACATGTCAAGCGAGGAGCCTGTGAGGACAATTTTTGGTAAGTGAATGTCTAAAGAAGGTAACTTTGGACAACATTCATCACTGGACTAGGGGTAGAGGTTATCGAGTGTTGGATTGAGACTAAAACACCTTTCATGTCCGTTGCAGGTTGTCATCCAGCCGCTCCCTATACCTCTTCGAGCATCACCACCACACCCCAACTGCTTCCAATCTCACAACCTAGTAATCTTCTAATGTGGACTGATTTATTAACAGATGTGATGACCACATAGTCATTCCCTTCCATCAACATCTCTCTCTCTCCCTCTGCTTAACGCTACAACTAAATTGTGCTTAAACTTTTCCCGTAATTACGAAACTTATGGTTTTACATAAACTTTTTACACATCACTCTCGTCTCATCATCTTCCGTTAACGAGAAAGATGAACGGATACTCTGAAAGAACTTCATTTTTTCGGAGAAGGATGCAATTTTTATACTCACTTCCACTTTACTAAATGGCTCATCTCGCTTTCTGTCTCACAACAAACAGAAAGAAACAATACAAATTTCATACTGTTAATATGTACTTGGAAAAGTTGACGTGTTTAGATACACTGCATGATGATGGGTGGAAAAAAGTTGAGACCAACGTGCGGTACGATTAAGCTCCTCACAGGATGTCCAAAAGAACCCTGAATGTCCATTACAAGTTTCTTCCCTTGTATAAAGTGCACGAAGTGTTCCCATACATACATACATCTTCTTCTACCATTCGTTTTTTATTTACTTCTACACAAAGACCCGCTGTCTTCCTTTTCCTTGTTCTAGCTTTGAGAGAATTGAGACAAAACCAAAAGCTTTTTGCCTGCCTGCCTCCGTACATTGAGGATCCCTGTCTTGAACTTAATTGAAACAAGTAGGTTTATTTGTCTTTGGCTCTTGAAGTTGAACTCACCTTCAGAAATCAGTCTCTCACGTATTTCCCAGGCAAATATGGTGGGGTTCTCTCGCTTGTATTGCTCTATTTTTGCGACGACGGTCGGTGTGGCAACCTTCGGTTTGCTCCCTCCAATGATACCAGGTGGTCGGAGTGAGCCTATGGACATAGAAAGAAAGAGAAATAGTTATTAACACCTCATGATTGAAGCCATTTATATCCATGCCCCACGGTACACTCCCCCGCCAGACCACTCAGTCTTCCAGCAGTCATTACCATCCAACCGAGGCACTCCGCTCAGTCTTTGCGTGTCTACCTGTGCGTCTAATGTGTATATCTGCTCTCCAAATTCATAGCTCCTTTCATCAATGATTATGGCTTCCAACTATGTTAAACGCTCCACTCATTACTATTCATGAGCATCACACGGCATCCCTCCAAGAAACTATTAACCAAAATATATCTAGCCCTGAGAATTCATTTGGAAACCCGTTTCCGTTTCTCCCTACGGAAGAAAATAGTCATAAATTGTACAGCTAAAGAGCCTGAGATATTCAAATTCTGTATGATGACACGCATAATCTGGGTAGATCGTGATAATTATAATAATCCCACAAAGGATGTGACATTGGAAAAGAAAGCATTCCCTTTCTGAATGTCAAGGAAATATTTATATGCACAAACACAAGACAAAACATACGTACGCAACATAAAACCTGAGCTTCAGGTACGAGACGTGTGAGCGTGAGTGCAGGCCCTAAAGTTGCTCAGTAAATTAAGTGAGAGAAAAGCCTAAGGAATAATATTGTTGAAGGCGCAAAGGCGCATCTCTGCCATACAAAGATACACATTAGACCAAAGTACCTCTTTTAATTGAGTGAGCACATAAATTATTCTTTACGAAGTAACGTACTTAGAGTATAAATTCAAGTATTTCATTGATAAAGCTAACGTAAAGGACAATATTATGAGCTCATCAACGTCTCCTTCGGTCCATTTTCCGTATCAACCAGCACACAGGCACAGTCATCCATTACGTAGGTACAGATAGCTGCATTTTGTACTCCAGCAGATCGAAATGCAGAGAGGGTCTTACTTCCTTATGCACTGGAAACAACCCATTGGGACCAAAGTTTTAATGTATTAATCTCGTCTGCAGAACTCAAGTATCTCGACTGTGGATCAGGCTGTGACAAAACAAATACCCGTATCTGATGTCTAAAAGAGACGTAAAACTGTCCATCCTTATATATGGGGGCGGCTATTTAAACGGGAGTGAAATAATTGGGCATCACTTGGCGTGTGTGCCTATCGACAAAGACAAACGAGCAGCTATCTTCTTTCGTCTTCTTTCTTTTTTACCTCACTAAATGAAGTCATAAATCCTCACAATTTTTCACAGCCTCTGAACCACACTATACACAATGAATGCACACGGAAAGACTCTTTGGTTCGTGAGTGTGTATGCGTGTGTGTGGGCAAAGCACCCCCTACCTGCATGCTCACACGATTCTTTCTTTCTCTCTCTATCTCTCTCTCAAGTTTATAGCATAAGTTTAGAGTAATATATGATCCATCTTGATTGCAGGAGTGATAAAGCTGTTAAATGAACGACCTCCGACAAGGTTTACGTTCTTGTAATAATATTGACTTTACCATTAAAAACATATTCCACACTTCCTTTTGCCACGTTTAATGAGTGACGGAAACGGTGCGAATTCTCTTCGTGCTCAACATCAAAGCATTTAGTACTTGATTTCACAGCTTTATAGTAACACAAATGAATTCAGAGGCTCTACGAGATTGAAGCCTGAGGGCTCATTACACACGGAAGTGGCGATGATAACACTGTATTTTACACCACTCGGATATGTGCGTACTCATCAAAAGGTGGATATACACCGTAAAGACTGCGTGTAAAATGTTTGTGGAGAGACAGAGACAAGGGGGAAAAATACACATAGAACGCTCCCATAAATATTTATCAGTGCTCACGTCCGTGTTTTACTGCCGAAAATGCTTATTTTAGGCACATTAAAGGGATGAATTCAAACCGGTTTTCTCTGAGTCCTCAAAGAGCAGCGGGACAGTGTTGTGAGAAATTAGTTGAGATATCACTACTCATTTGTGGCTACCACTACTGCTCCTAGGAGAGTCGCCATTGCTCGAGCTCCGGCTCATTATAATAAAGAGCAATTCCCATCCATCTCTACGGCTTCAGACGGGTCTAGTATGCACATTGAAAACAACGAGGCTGGGGTCAGTCGAGATGATCACAATCGACACGAAAATCCTATGTCCTTACAAATACATGGTCCTTCACTCTCACACAGAATCTAATTGCCATCTCCTCGGGGTAATTAATGATCGCTGATCATGCCAGGTAAAATAAGTTTTAAACGCTTTTGCTGCTCTTATCAACATGAGAAAGGGATGAGGAGAGGATGTGAGGAAAGTCTGATCCAGTGGAGAAGCAGACGAAGGGGAGAAAAAACTAATAGTTTTCACCATCTTTACATGAAGAAGAAGCCTTGAAGGACTTGCCGCTATTCATTGTTGTTGTCCCTGATGCTGTTGTTGAGCGAACAAGTGGTTCTTCTTCAAGTTGAATCACGAAATCCAACTCTGAGGAAATTTAATTATGATCCATTATTTTCCTCATCACAATGAAGATGATGGCGACATGAAATGCTTGGCTACTGGTTACCATCAAACAACCTCTCTGATTGGCATCTACCATAATAACCAATGATTTTTACAAAGTTTCACGATAATTGATTGACAACCCCGAATGTAATCACATCATTCGACGTTCCTTCTACACACGTCATTGTACTTGAATAGCCAGGGCACACCAAAGTGCTTGGTCGCATACGTTTAGAAAAGGTAGATGAACTGGCGTAATTAGTGTTCAATCATAATAATTACGATGCCTGATCAGCGTGTAACCGTAGAAGAATATTAGTAGCTAACTCTCAATGCCTTTCAAGACAAGCCAATGCATTAAGGAGTCTAACTAAGAGCTGCGTTCAATGTACTTACAATAATAATGAAGTTATAACACCGACGCATTACTGCATACGTAACTGTGGAACCTTGTGAGAATAATGAGGACGTGGTAGCGAGACAAAAAATTCCTTGAGCACACCACAATGGACAATGTCCAGTCTATACGGAAGTCACTTTGAATTTTAAAGAAAAAACAACACACACGCACACGCAGACAAGTCTGAATGAAAATCAGAGGAAGAGGACCAAGCTCTGTTAGTGAGAATGTGAGTAAGTAGACGCGGCGAACTCTAACTGACTGACTGGAACGTATAAAATACATAGATTTGAACTCATTTATGTCACTGTGGCGGCATCGATAAGATCGGTAACCATGGTAAACGAGACCTGAGCCCATTCATTCATTCATTCGTCGTCTTCTGTCTCACCTAGGACCCTCCATTATTACTCCGTTCTCTCACTAATCAAGTCATACAACGTCTAATCATTTCACTTTTCATGATCCTCCTGTCTCAAGCTTCACGTACACACAAACACACTCGTAAAAAGCTGGAAGGGCATCAAGAGACCCAGAGGAGAGGTGGTGAAGAGATAATCCATGTTGCATGCTCTACGATGTTGATCCGTAACACAAAAGTTTTCACCGAATGCCGGCATGAATGATGAGCAGTTCAGAAGGAGACACACGGACATGAAGGGTTCATTGGTAGACATACATACGTATGTTTCTATACGAACGAATGCCTGGAGACAGTGAGACAAGAGGAGACGACAGACAGCAGACTCAAATGGTCCAAAAGTAAGGTAATAAAAGTGTATCTTGACAGAAATCGACATGACACTCAAATTGGAGAAGTATGTACACAGAGACAGATGAAGATGAGTTACTCATTACTCCTCTCAAACTTTTCAATTTCTCCTTACCCAATAATTTGGAGACGGCTCCTTGTTGCTGAAGCATTTGTTGAGCGAGATCATAAGGTCGGATGCCATAGCGAAGAGGAGCAACAGGTGACAAATCCAGGAGTCGGGGACTTGGACCTAAATGGCCAGTCGGATTGCCGAAGGTTAATCCGGGACCGGCTCCTCCTCCGCCAATTCCAGCCCCACCGCTGCCTCCGCCAGCTGCCGTATACAAATCTCGTAACTGATGCGGTGTCATCGATCCTGTCATGAAAAAGAGCAAATGGTTAGTTTCCTCTTTAGTACCCGCTCAGGTTAAAGTGACCTTGTAGCTCCCAATAATACTTTGACTAATACTAACTTCCACGCCGGCATGTGTCACAATGTCATTGCATGATGAACTAGAGAAGTCAAGCCTGTAATATTCTCAACTGTCAGTTCGACTTACCATGTTGTTTGCTTGGATTTAATTAGCACTTTTCATGGTAGAGGATAGGACACGATATGGTCGGTAGAATACTATAAAAACGGATCGATACGAAACCAGCCATGTTTGAGAAATTCATGCATACTATTATGACCAGTATTGGCCGTAGCTGAGTCGTACGAGGCAGGCATTTATCATCCTCATATCATCCTTTATCACTCGACACTTCAAATTGCGCTCACCCACCCGGTAATTAAGGAAAATATTGTAATGAGGCAAAATAAATTGCTATGGACACGAAGAAATTTAAACACTTATTTCCTTCGTACACTCGAAACCGGGGCTTTTACGCTCAAGCAGCCTTTCATTTCGTAGGACAAATACTAAAAGTATGTGCGAGTTTAACGTCCATATCATCGCTACGGTATCTTTACCAATAATTTTCTTTCTAGTCAACTTCAAGCGCAAATATGAGAATAGTCTCTACCACGCCTAGTGCAAACATTCAGAAACTTTTGCTGGCGCCGAAAACTGCTAGGCCCTTTGTCACACCTTCAGTAATAATGCTCAAATGATCTCTCGGGCAATTTCCCGGCTACTACAACTACTTTAACTTTATATGTTGACTTAAACTTAAATTTTAAACATTGCCGAAAAACTGCGTTCGGATAGATCTACTGATAAATAATGTAAACTACTGTCTTACATGTGTACAAACCCTTTCTTTTTCAAAAAATACACCATCGATGTTGCTTTCTGGCTATATTTTCACATTCACCTCATACGTCTAATCCCGCAATTTCTTGAAACCAATGTACAATAATTGGAATACATTAATTAAAACAATTAATTCACCTGCAGATGTGGGTATGTTAGCACTCGCCGGCAGTTGCGATGGGAAATCCATATCCCAGGCGTGATGCTTTCTTTGGCCTGTCGGTAGCCTACTGGGGCCGGTAATATTTTCCACCACCATCAGCATGAGCAAATTTAAAACCAACTGTTTACATCAGTTTCTCACACGTTCACTTTACAGTCAAAATAATCACAATAAAATTATCTACTTCATTAAAGATTGACAAAGGACGGCGATCAATGTTGTCGGCCTATAGCGGCGTCTGCAGCCTCAAAATTGCTCTGATGCTGTTCCTCCTGTGTAAATGCATAAATTCCGCCAAGGATGATCTTGTATTTTATTTTAATTACTAAAACCTTTGATGTGTGGGAAATCCCGACTTTTTTCAAATCATCCCCACAGAGTTAGCAATGAGAGTAGCCAAAGTAGTGAATGAGTGCTTCAGCTATTTCAGTCGCCAGTTTATCATCAACAACACACGTCACTCTACTTGGGGCATTCCCAAACACAGAGCTTTATAAGGTCCGTTTGTAGCAATGCCCAAATCACAACAGTAGCAATAAATGAGTAGAAACACACCACACTTGAAGGGTAGTATTTGGTCGATTCACAAGACTATTGAGAATTTAGTGTTTTTTTCGGGATATTTATTATAGTGGGCAGTTAGTCGCACGTGGGTTTTCAAGAGCAGGGGAGAGAGTTTTGGACAAGAAGCCGGTATACGCTGAGCTTCCCGACGAGACTAAGAGCAAGTTTGAGTGGCCGTGCTCACAGGAGAACATTTAGAGCTGAAATGCGAGCTAGAATTACTGTGGAAGAGTTAACAGGGTTAGTTGCGTAATGAGGGCTAATCGAAAAGAGTGTGGTGAAGATGAGCTCCACTAAGAAGTCGTTGCTGTGGGATGCTGTGAGTACGAAGACCTGAATTGTACGGAGGTAGCATGAGACCACACTGAAAAAGGATGAGATGGAAGGCTTGTGTTAAATGAGATGGAAAGCAATCTGTACCACCTGCGCCTCACTTTGCTGGAGCGGGTACCTCATTTGGCACCCACCAAATACTCTCACCATTGGCTGCCTACCTGTTCTAAAGGCTCTTTTATACGCCAAGATCCACAAAAGAGGTGTACTCGCTCTGACTACTCCGGGAACGCCCCCCTCTGCTTCTTCAGTAAGAAGCAGGCATTGAAGCATGAGAGCAGTTTGGCTGAGCACGCAAGTCAAAGCTACGCATCTCATCATCCTACCCCACCTGCCTTAGTGTGCTGTTCGGCACAATCTTTCCTAAAATTCTTAGGAATTGACTGAGCAACGCTTTACTCGCTTAGAAAAACACGTAAACGGACTTGCCAACTTGATTTTTAATGTTGACTTTCTGGGTAATTTGACTGAAACTTCATGATCGACGGATCACCGATGCCCCTTAATGTGCTCCACATTTTGCCCGACTATTTTTATTCCTCCATGATTAAAATTTACACATCTAATTTTGAATGATATTTGACTGGAGTTATTATTATTGTTATATTTATGTACGACGATATTTAACTAGTTTATGTGGAGTTCAGTAGGTTTTTTTTAGTTTCTACTTTCATTGATATTATAAAGTTCAAGTCAATATTATATTAAGTATTAAACAAGGTGAAAATCTCAGGAAACGCTATCTGAAGCTGTTAACTGGAGTATCTACATTAACGGAGCATTTTGTGGGGAAATCATCCAGGCCATTCGTGGTTTTCATAAGGCACTTTGTATGACATGCGGCAGGGAGAGAAATGAAGCATTGAGGTAGGCAAGAAAACTGCCTATATTGACTGTATGCTAAATGTTGTCACGCAAGCTGCAATTTAAATGCCTAATGAGAATGCACTGTTCACCCCCTTTGCCCAATGCTTCTTCCTTCCTACCAGACGATGATTGTCCAATTTTTTTTTTACCAGATCTTCTGCACACGTACGTATGAATCTGGATAGGTTCAACCTTTCTTACATGCATGTCCTTACTCATCATTTCTACCGTCATTATCATCATTTGCTGTAGAACTGAAGCCCTTTCGCATATGAACTGTGTTGAGAAATATTTTGTACTCCCGTATTTTATGTCCAAATGGCGTACAACATTCGCTCGTGTGCAACTTCTGACAGTTAGCGATAATCTCAACAAATTAAAGAGCAGACCACTTCTTACCTGTGTAGTTTCACAGAATGACATTCTATACTTGTAGAGGTTAGGAGCTATTATTATGGTCATCAGCCTGCGCGAGTTCGCTCATGCAATTTATCGGTGTACACGTGAGCAGTTTTGTTACTTACAAAGTTGTCTACTACGTACTTATTTTTAATCGTCGCAGTTTTCTCTTATCTTGTAAAATGCATTTCACAAGAATTCGTTTTTTTGGCTTGTCATTCTTTGGTGGATCAGACCGATTATTTGGATGCTCACATACATTCCTGTGTTTTCAATTCAGTTCAAAATGAGTTGATATAGTTCTTTCTACTAAAGGGGTTGAACTACTTAATGTTTCGTTTACATGCTGATTGCGTTTGATTAGAGTGATTTTAAGCGCATTACAAATATTTGGCTGATTTACATTGAAAAGATAACGGAAGGAATGACATTTTTGCAAATGCCTGAATGTAAATTTGGACAAACTTTTCAGTTTCTACAGGTACTGGCATTTATTATGTTCATATACACTGCTGGTAGCTGTCGTATAGAAAGGAAAATTGACAGTTGTGGCATAATTGATACGTTGTCTTGTAGTGCTACATGATGATTTCCATACCTTCTGCCATTTCGTACTGTCAGATCTCTCTTACAGCTCGATCCCACAATGTTATCAAAATTACATTGTAAGACTTGACTCTGCCGCACGTGTATCTATTCCGCATATTACCTTGATGCATGATAATTCATGGCTCTCTTATCATTCCGCGTGTATTCCTATGCACTTGCACTTACATCCCATAATTTTCTTCGGTAATAGGGCGAAGATGCAATGGCAGGTTGCGTTACCTGCCTCATCATTATGCATTCAATTATGGAGAATGTCAACAGCTCTTCTATTCATTCTCAAGAACGTATCCCAGGCTTGGTAGTACTATAAAATAAAGGATTGAAATGAAAGTTGCAGGGAAGGGCTGCGTATAATGGCTGAGAGAGTGTAGGCTGATCAAGTGAATACTATCAGCGGCCGCATTGTTACAACAAGGACTAGCTACTCTGGGCCGTCATCATTCTGGTCATCTTTTCCACCCTTAATGAGCTGACAGAGATGTGCGTCAAGGCTTTTGACTATAAGAAACCAGAAAATGGAATGAATTACCCTTGGTATTTCGCTATCTTATCCGAGAAAAATATACAGTGACGACCCTTGTCGTTGTCTTTCGTCTTCACTGTCTCTAATAACAACAACGCCCGAAGCCGTTGTGTGAATGTGAAGGCACTGGAGTGGTGCATTTAATGAGCGTATACCGCGCAAACCCTCCTTCGGTTATCTCAGTAAACAATTTGGAAACGCTGTAAGAAGCTTGCAAAACCTTCCTTATAGTGCTCATTAAATCAGTTTAACTTTGATCGTAAACTGGGAGCGTCTTCATCTCAATTCTCAATCAATTTCATTTCACATACGTGATTAGAAGCCAATGTTGTAAGCTTTTATGTAAATGAGAGACAACATAATGCTGTATTTAAAGTTATTACTAGAGCAAAAACTTGTGATCAAACCGAGTTATTGTTATTTCATTAATTCCTTTTGAAATTGATGGGTAATGTTGGTCATTATTTTCGCGCTAACTTGCCCATTTTTAGGTAGAGAAACGTATAGTAAAATTGATCAATGAGACAAACAACTACGACAGGAGCTGAAGCTGTGGATAAGATGAAGTCAATCAGAATTGGGACTGAGGAGGTAGGGGTCTAGGCTCAGTGGTAGATGTGTCAGCCGGTGGCAGAAAGTGGTGACAAGAGCTCGATTGAATATGCATGGTAATGTATGGGTGCCTGTTCATTGTGTATTCTGGGAAGACGGCTGGATCTGATCACCGGGAATGTGCGGAGACAAGGGGAAAAGACTGATCGGGTGATGAGAAAGTGGAAACATGCGTTAGGAGAGTGCGGAGATGAGATGCAAAGAGATAGGGACGGATGATGAGGAGGAGAAAGAGATGAGGAATAAATACACGGGGAATCATACTACGTTGTAATTCAGGAAGATGCAGGCTCAGTCTGAGCTGTCATCATTTAGGTAATGACGATGGGACATAGAGGGGTCTCTGCAATGCATTTGTCTTGGTCGGCTTCCAACAGAGCCCGAACCGCCGCTCCCTTACACGGACACCGTTTCTCAATGAAAGTGGACAGCGTGGCCAACGAGAATTAAATTTCGATTCCATTCAGACAAACTGCACTTGATTTGTATGTACACATGCTTTTCGTTGATTCAGCTCTAGCTGCATGAAATATGCACGTAATATGTCCATACTGCGACCCAAGTTCCTACGTTTTATAAGTTAAAGCGTTTATCGTGTCTCGGTGCAGTACTACAAAGTCTGCAATAGCAACGTCCTCGCAGACATAACAAAAACAGCCGCCGCTCCAACAACAAACAAAATACAAATTATATGGCCAGCTGGCTTACCTTAGACGTTTCCCCTTAAGTAGTGGATGAAAGTCGTTTATAAAACTATGACTAAAACGGGAATATCTAAAGAGATGAGATCAAGGGGTTGACCAGGACTATTATTGCCTGTACAACACGCTCTACTCTTCCAACGACGTCGGGAAGAATGTGAAAAATGTCGTCCATGTCGCATTGTTCCCTTCTCAAACAGCCATCCCTTTTACACTCTCGCTTTTGCTTCGCACAGTACGACGTCTTGTCGTGGTGACTGATTGTAATGTTTTAAGCCTATTTAAGCATCTTTTCCACCTGTGGGTGTCTTTTCTACACCAGCCACGTCGGCTTTCTGTTTGCTCCGGATATTCTAGACCCCGTTCATGTATGACCAACTTCTTTAGACTTTATGTGTAAAACGAGGTGGTAACGTACGACAAAATTTTACTCTGAATCCGGAAACTGTTCTAATTTGATCTTTAAAATGAGTACAGTATGATGTACTCGTGTGAACTGGAATTGACACGCTACGTACATAAACACTCCCGTCAGTAAGTTTTTTGTCTACTCCATGGCAATGTCTCAATTGAAGGTTTCAAGATGGGACACTATATTTCGTGTTGCTAATTGGATCAAACTGGTTCGATTGCTCACATTTTCTTTCTGGGCTCATTATGATGAGAAGGGAAAAACTTATCCAGTATGTATATACTGGGGAAACTGTACCAGTGGATGATGACTATCATGTTCACACCGGCCGTAGGCAGATAAGGTTGGTGATGGTTTTGTGTGAAAACATGCGATGATTCTACTTGTCGAAGGGTGCGAGTTTGAAGCATTGGACATGTGTTTCTGTGTGATGTGAGCAGGTGATGCCTGGAAGCCTGCCAATACCATCTCGTTACAAGTGTCAGTAGTTTATCATCGGTATTCATATGAAGCATAAAGATAGCAGATCACTCCGGCATGCACACATGGGTATCCTCACAAAAAGGCTCCTGGTGGTTGACCGCTACGTCTGAATAGCCATCTACATACGCCAATAATAACACAATGCTTGACAAAGAAGAATAATTTTTAAGAGAGCGATCAAGACGAAGATGCTGTTGTAAAGCCAGTACGTACTTCTTGATGAGAAGAAGGAATCTTTTTTTATCTAGACGAACTACTGGGATGGCTATCATTAAATTAATTCCATTTGGCATGCTGCGTATTATGAAACTGTCAAAACTCATGATTATATTGATGGCATGAAAAAAGTGTGACAACTGATAAATGTGCCAATCGTGGTAGCTGCAGAGTGTAGTGATCAGAGATGCCTTTACACTGAGGAAGAAGAATAAGAGAAGATAGGAGAAGGGGAATAAAAAAAGGATCACCTTCGGATCATCATCCTCATCTTTGTCATCATACACACACACAAAAACAAGCATTACATCTTCCAGAACCGGCGTGCGCGGCTAAATAGGACGGGATAACAAGGAGAGTATGATATGCGCGGAGATTTATACTTTATCCTTTCGTACCACAGTAGCCATCATCCCACATATGTTTTACCCTGTGCACGTCTTCAAAATAGCCTCATCATATGAACCCGGGCGCAAGATTAATCTAAGAATGAGCCGCATGTGTGCGATCAACATTCATAGTGTAGTGAGAGGACTCACAGCCAGACTTAAACTAACTGACGTCGAGCCTTTTGGCTTCCTTATGAGCACATTTATCATATCTTCCTCTTCTCCATGTTTCACCCGTATTGTCATGCATGCAAACTCCATGGATTCTGCCATCACTAATAGTTATGTCTCACTAATCAAATGCATGTTTTGAACTTTTAGGTCATATCAAGCAGTCACAAGTGAAGACGTATAAGGATCAAAGAGACCACTGGCCATCGAAAGGTTTAAGGAGCATTATTATTATTTGTATTATGAAGAAATTCTGGTAAGGTGCACATACTGGATGGTTACACTATTATGGAGTATTATATGTATGCATGTGACTATGGTAGGGAAGACTGATTGAGCGTCTCTATCATTTCTTGTCAGACTGTCATTATTCTCTGGTTGCGTGTTTAGCATAATACTTGTGTGTGGGTATCCTTCATGAATTCTCCGTGATCATATCGCGCACGGCAAAAGCCACATACAAGGGCCGTATTTATGCAGGCAGTTTAGTAAGAAAACAAAAAAATGAAGCTGAAGCCCAAGCTGTCGATTCCACCTTGCTTTTTTCACTCGGCTGCTGTAATAAGCGATGCTCTTAGCCTAGACTTAGTCCTCATAGTCAGAGAGGGGGATATTACAATCTGTGTATAATACACAGGGTAAGTAGTTAGACTCGCACCATTGAATGTGTACACACACACATCCACTTGTCCTCTCAGAAAAACTAACGAACTAATCTCGGTTCAGGATCATTGGTTACACCCATGTTTCACTGCTGGACTATCACCTAAGTGATACGCTGCCGCCTTCTCACTTGCTGTGCCATTGCAAAAACTTGATACCTTTTAGTTCTCCGCATCCCCTGACAAAACATCTCATCAGCATACAAACCAATAACGCATATTTATGTACGTCTTCTGCAGAAGCATTTTCAAACTTTTGATACTGCCGCACTGGAAAGTTCAACTCATTCACACCTTCATTTCATTACTGTGAACTTGTACTCATTTTTACGACACACTTTCCAGCGTTAATTCTTTGGAGCCTAGCGGCAAAATGAATCAAGATTTTTCATTATTTTCCCCCTCAAAATTTCTCACTGACTGACTGAGGGATGAAGTGTCGCTGGACTTGTAGAATCGACGGCTTTATTGCGGTGGGGGCGGGGAAGGAAGGGTTTAAGAAGTCTTATCAAAGTTAGGGTTATTGGCAAGTTGATAACGCATGTAAGACAATGTGCTCTTGAGAAAATTCCCTTAAGTGTTTGGCAATAACTGGTTACCTTTTGAGCAATGAAACAAGATCCAGATGGTGTTATTATCCAAGTAGGACTTAACTTAGGATAACTGTCCTCTGTACTTGTCCGAGTTTGCTACGAAAAGCGGAGAGACAGAGAGACTTGAAGACAACATTGATGGCCAGCGTGGTTAAAGGGACCATCCCATGTGCATGTGTGTGTATTGATTATGTGGCTCTATATAGATAAGCTCTGGCTATTTTACTCATGACAAGTTATGCGAAGGGAGGTTTATAAAATATAAGACAGGAGGACTCGAAAGCTTAATGGATCCCTAATGATATCTAGGAGACAATCCTTTCCTTTAATTGTCGCAGTCGTGGTGAACAAGAAGCGTACCCAATGAAGAGACCGTGTGGAGATGATGGGAAAAGGTTGTAATGTCTTTTCCTTGATGGACACAATGGCGACAATGGGTCTGTGTCTCTGTGCAGTCTCACTCATTCTCGTTGAAAATCTATTGATTTTTTATTCGTGTCCAAGCAGAGGAAATCTGGCTGATACTACTCTAGTTCTTCACTCTCTCTCCCTCCAAGCCCCAGACTCCTAGTTCCACTGTCTCCCTCTCAGTCACTCAATCTTTTTCCTCTTTTCGGACGGCGTCATACTAGTAGTTGTCGTTTCTTCTTGTCTTCCACCTTTGCTGGCCACCGCAACCAGCAGGCGCATCATCATTTCCCCTCTCGTCCTCATACTACGTAAATATTTAGTGCATGTGTCAATGAGTGGAACTTGGCGCTCAGCCAGCGTTATAAAGTGTATGTTACATGACACACATTGAAACGACCCGAGTGTGATGATGTCACCGCTGCGACTTTGTGTATCCTGTAACTGGTTCATAATTCAATCCTCAAGAGATAAAGGACTGGAGGACAAGCAGTCCGACGAACTCGTAGGTTTGGTAATTAGAGGATCATCGCCATTAGTTCCCATAGCTACCTCCGACCACTCTTGATGATGTCTTCATTACCCTCCAAATCACTTTATGGACTCTCTCGCACCTCTTTCCTCTGTACACGTAAATACTTCTCAGCATGTCACAACCATACGACGAAGCCTCTCCGTCTCAGTTGTCTTCAATCCCGGCTCCACGTGCAAATCCAACTCACAGTACTATGTATGAATCCATAAAGCCATAATATTCTTAATGTTCATCCAGGAATTTTATTGACGAATCACTCAGTCTATATGGCGGCGGTACGAAATGCATTTGAGTCTCTAAGCCGAGGAATTGCATGAATACCCACGCCCACATGCTCAACATGTCTGGGTCGGTTTGACCATAATTCAGGCGATATTTAGAGTTAGTTAAGTAGTGAGTGATAAAAGGATATGCAGCTGGCCGTAATCGTATTTTTTAGTTTGCATTTCTGGGATGACCACAGTTGAATGCATATTGATACTGAGAAAAAATATTTTGTCCCCGAGATCTCAATTTTGCTTCACTCACATTTCATGCACGTCAGGATTCAACACAGACAGCGAGCGTAGAAGGAGACAGAAAACAACTGTTATTTCATGACAAGTTGATCTTCTTAAGTAAATATAAATTATAGACATGTGTTTCATAATTGGTCCAACCTGGTCTTGTTTTTCTCTCTGCTATTGGGAGTTTAGAAGGGGAAAAATGGTGTGTGGTGTTGACTCTTGCTGTGTGTATGGTCGAACTTGACGGAGATTATCTTGTGTCATGCTACACAAAATAATGAGCCATCCAGTAGAAGATTGCTTAAGATAACTGCGCTGTATGATTTAAATCCGTTATATGAATGTGTCTCCGTGTGTGTCATTATAAGAACTGAAGGAGTCAGAGAATTTCAACATTCATTCCTGGTCTTCTCAGGGACCAGTAATTGTCACAAAGGCAAAAATACAGGAGTACTATGCTTTCCTTGTAAAACATGCACTAATGTCTAGCAAGTGCATGCGTGCTTGTGTATGTCAGAGCCAGAGATTCTAGATTGCGTGATTAACAATTGATCATATGCGTCTGCGAATGGGCGGCTATCAAGTTCTATAATCTTGTTGTTCTTCATCATCATGCTAATCCACTAGAGCCTTGGAATGAACACGGTGAAATACATTTCGCATCTTCCCCTCCTCCCATTCCACCTTGAGTCTCACGAAAGACCATGAATGACGAATCATCACATGAGAAAGCTATAGGATTCTCAATCTTCTAGTCCATCGCGGGATTTAAATTCCATAAAGCATCCAGCTGAGCAACAATCTGTTGAAATAGCAGTCATGTGCACGCAAATCTTCTTATTTTTCGTCTTACCGATACAAAAGCATGATGCGAACACTCTACGTCATTGACAAATGGAGACAAATGTATTAGAAACCTCAGAAGGCATTATGATCAGCACCCAGTGCAATGGAAGATGAAAGTATTTCAGTACAACTGCATTTTTATTTTCTGCATTATGTTTTCCTCTCGTGTATTCATAGTCAATGAGGTTACCCTTAAATGCACTAATCGCCATAAAAGGTGCATACATGTAAAGGTAAACAGAATACATCAGCATATTAAACGTTAATATTACGTCCTTTTCGAGCTTGCTCTAGACTAACACTTGTGCCTTTACAGACAAATGAGCTATTTTTCAATGGAGCAAGTGTTTGTGAGGATGAGCTCGTTGAAAAGTGGAGAGGAAATCGATGTGTGAATGCTTATGGGAGGTAACTGTGCACCTCTTGTTGTGGATTAATCGACCGTCAGTATCTCTCTGTTCAGTTCCTTGAAAATGGAAACACGCGCAGGGTGATTTGCATGAAAAAGTTTGCGACTTGTGTGAGCCACCCACCTCATAATTACTTAAAATAGAGTACGTGTGGTTAGAGAAAAAGCTGCGCCATATGTGTTTACAATTGGGAATGTCACATTATGCCTCAGTATAGCGGCATTTAATGGCAGCAATAACTCTGCACAAGTATTTTTGTGTACGGAATACAGTAGACATAATTTTTTATGCACCTTCGGGAGAAAATTCATGAAAAGTTTAGTTGAAGATGATATTTCTCGTGAGGCGTTAGAAAGAACAGCAACAAGTCGTGACTCATTGAAGAAGCTGCTCGCTAATAAAATTGGCTCGATCGGATTAAGACGCTTAATCGCAAATAGCTTCACACAAGCGTCATAGGCTGTGATCGACTATTGCGGGCAATGTTTTAAGTCCTTGAAGTAATGACCTCAATGCATAATGGAGTAAATTCTTTGTCAGTGACAGACATGGAATCTAACGTTCATTTCATGCTAACAGATATCATTGAGAAGAAGGGGAAAGGGCATGCTACTGACTCCTCTTGAAGAAGTAGTCTGTGTGTTCCAACGCGCCTTTTGTTGAAAGAAAATAGTACAATGGGGATAACGAGCTGTAAACTACTGATGCAAATAATGAAGAACTGGCAATGAATAGACAGAAGGCTAAGAAGTTAAGTGCCCAACCAAAGTGTGGGCATGGTCTCTTTCATTCTCTTCCTTTTTTTCTTTCTCTATTTTCCCAAACCCCTCCGTCCCATTGATATTGTCAGGGCGGGAGCAATTGCAGCATGAACAGTTCGCATAGTCATTTGGAATCTAAACACAATCCCAAGTAATTACTGAGTCATAGATCAGCGCTGTATTGAGTCGCTGGTACAAGACTAGCAGCAGGAGCAGTAACAGGAACATCATCAACCTGACCCCCCGTACCATGACAATAAGGTCATGTTTTTAATTGTTGGTGAATAGCTATCCCCTTCAACGATTTTGATGACATTGCAAAGTACTAAAGCATGAGCAACTTATTGCAGAAGCAGCCCGTTGTAGCTCTCTAATCCTTTTTGATTCACACCACACACATCTTTCTTCTGTCAATGGATCCTTTTGTGTTCTCCTGTAAAAATACGATTTGGAAAAAATGGAAGAACAACCAGCTACAAGGAAGGAAGAGGGTTGTAGGAGCGGCTCGTTCCATTCCTGTAATTGTCATCACCATAGGTACAGTAGAGAAGTGGAGAATGACATGGCTACTGAACCACGAAAATTTACACGTAATCCATGGGTACGTGTTACATAGAAAATTAAGGGCCCTAATAAAAGGCCCATAGAGGTCATTGATGATGATGATGATGATGATAGAAAATTACGGGACGTTCGAATGAATGTGAAAAAGAGTGTGTGTACGTCCTACGCTCATCCCTTACTACCGGTGACAGATTATTATTTAATAAAAAATCAATACAATTGTAAAGTGGTGATCCATTCGGGAACAATTAACTGCAACTCATGCAGAGAATCATTTATTAAATTACTATTATCATGTACATTTGATAATGTTTAAAGGTAAATGATGAGACCATATGTGTGGCTTTTCCACCACACTGAATCTCTTATTGTTCCTTCTATCGTTCCACTCAACTGATTGTCCCATGTCAGCACGAATATAAACACACACTTGCAAGTATCATCATCACACTGTAACTTACATGACGACCCCCTTTTTTGCTCCTATTATGAATAAGCCTGAAAACACTAAGCAAAGCAACCACACAGCCGTTGCTTTTGACTGCTTATGATCACAGTGACATTTTCATGCGACATATCGTCTCATAGGACCCATTGATAGCGGCTGTAATGATGCTGATGAGTCGTGTCGCATTGTTCTTCAACCTCGACGAAGAATAAATAACTCATTAGACACAATAGACCGGAAAAGAGCTATGGATATTCAACGACCGAGTCAACTTTGGATCTGTCACACATGCTCCATGACTCCTTCCTCCGCGACCTCACCCTCCCTCATTAATGCTATTAGTACTTTTCAACGTATGCGGGCTTCTGATCCGTAGCCACGACTCTCTTTTAATATTCCATCAAGCTACACCCTTCTTGTTGTGACCACAGCCGGCTGAACCTCTCGAAAAATATCATCATCACAATAACAATGCTAATAAATAGCCAAAGAAAGGGCTCCATTATCATACCGTACACATACTCGTTTGCACCGATTGTCATAACGCCCCCCTTGTTTCTCTGGTAGTCGTACAAATTTTAAATGTTATCGTCATATCCTGTGTGGTCTCATTTCGTAGTGTTGCCGGTGACAGCGTCAGATTCAGCTTGTGGCACTACGTAAAAATGGCATGTTGAGGACAGAGGCCAATAGCATCAATGGGATTATGCATGTTCGTATCATCTCAAGCAGCGATTAAAATTCTGTGAGAACTGTGATGGTGAGTTGTCTCCCAGGCCACTTGCGTCCACATAGCCAGGATTATGCTGAATAAAGACTTTCCAACAGTATCTAGGAGACTACGCAATGATGAGCACGCTTTAAAATTCATCGTCTTTGTGTCAAGTCCAAGTCACTTAAGGAGCTATTTCTGCGTTGTCGCGTGTACAACTGTATTGCAATGGGTGCAGCTATCTTGATTTAAATTTTATTCATCCACTACACACTTTTTGATTTCATTATCTGTTCAATACGGACTAATTGAGCAGGAAAGAAGACTGCAGGGGAATGTGTTCCGGGATTGCGCGTCATTACTTTGATGAGAAAAATCAGGAGGAAACAGGAACAGATGAGCAGAAAACCGGTAGAATGCTAATGAATAAGTATATGTTCTTAATAAAGAGTCTTTCAAGCATTTCAGTCATGTTTCAATTGATTGCTGGGACTCAGTGGGGTGGGGAATCTATGGTGACAACAATCAGAGATGTCAATAGGACTTAAATTTGAGACAGACGTTAGGGGAGGCCATTGAAGGGAAAATGGACGCTGTAGTCTTGCGCGGATGGAAGAGCAAATCTGTTATAGGATGACAAAAACAGGCGGTCAGTTCATCCCTGCTCAACCAGTTAAGTCGATGATTCGCGATGATGGTGATGATGATGCTAACTCAAGTGAAAATTATGCTTGTAGATGACTAATAAAGCGGTAAATATTACGATGCACATAAAGACCAGGTTCTGGGTGGATATTTATTTGTTTATCCGAGCTATTTCATTGTTCACGTCGTAAAAGATACCTGTTTTCCCTCCGTAGCATCCTCTGGGATTGCTTGGATCCGCACAGGGAGTTCGACGATACAGAGAGAGAGAGAGAGAGAAAGGAGAATAAAAACGATAGACAGATTTGCAGTAATGGCAATCGGGTTTTACGACCCTTTGTGCACAACTTGAAGGGTGACGAAGATGCTTGCCATAGAATTAATGACTGCGAGCAACAAACATGGTCTGTGTTGATGATGATAACGATTATTATTACTATAATCACTGGCGGTACTGAAGGAGTTCAAGGTACGAAATATAATGACACCATACACATGCTTGATTCCATTCCAGTTCACAGCAGGTTTTTAATGAACTATTTTTACACAAGTTTGCTGAGAAAGTTAATAGACGTACGCAGGCAACAGCAAAATTTCCTTGTCTAACTGGAGTGAATAATGAAATAAAGCCTGCTGAAAATTTTTTAATCGATTACGAATCCGCCAAAAGGAACGAGGAATCAATTTCTTCGACGTGCATATGTGAGGAGAGCAAAGTAACAAGCAGACGAGATTTACCGTAAAAAGAATTTTAGATGGTCGAAAGCTTTTAAGTTTTTATAGCAGTTTTGTCCTCATGCCGTCGTCTCGTCCCCGCTGTCAAAGAGTTATCCCACCGCCCACGGCTCGACTCTCACACACACGTTATACCATGATGCTCTGATTTTTTCACACCATTTTATAACATCGGGACAAATTTGCTGTAGTAAACAGTGCGCCGGCACACGTAGCACAGATACTATAACATAACATGATCAGTCCTCACTAGAGTTGCGGTTTGCGGTGGAGCTTCTCACAGAAGAAGAAAGTATGCATGCCTTTTCGACACGGACCATTTATCTGGTCACATTGAGCGTGGCCACAGGTAATTGGTGTAAGTAAATATCGTGATGATGAGAACAACTTACAGTTAATTTAATTGCTGGTAATTAATTTGAGCAGCTGTCAGTTTCCTCTGAATTGATTAATGCTCCTTGTGGAACGCTGGGGAAAATTCGTTCTGAATGAACACTATATTTGCGTGGCGTATGTGTATTTTGTGTGGTCCAAGCGTCGGGTCTCGCGTTGCTGTCTGTAAATTATGACTGCAAGTAGGACGAAAGCCTACTCTCTTCAGGCTTCATCATCATTTACAAAAAGGAAACACATGCACAACCTGCAAAAATTTAAACTGGGCCGAATACGCTGAAAGCTGTGGTGTGTATGCGGTTTGCACGTTATTACATAAATGATGATAATGGCGGCAGACTAATATTCGAAGACTCCTCTCCGACACCTGCAACCTGAAGACATGCATGAAGAGGTAGTTGTTACCAAAAAATGCACAGTTCCAATGATGAATGCTTTCGTTGTGCGTCGCATAATAATAGCACCACTAATAATTTGCAGAGACAATGTCATCTTCATTTGTTCCCACTCCCCTCTATTAGTACGCATAATCTTTTCACTCGGTTCATCATGTCATTGATAAGACAACGGCAACTACGTCGGCTACTATGAACAGTTTCTCGTACGTGTAAGCTCAGTCACTTGCAAAAATGAGCAGTAATTGTCGTCACTGGCACCAATCATCGACATCATTATGACCGTACTAGACATAGCAGCTACAGTCCAAACGTGCATTCAAGATAATAATGCAAAACAATGAACTGGTTAAGACAAGATTTCAAGAAAACTGCTGCTGTGCCAGAATTATCAGCAAAATGGACGTGAAATTGAAGACTCGGCTTTTCTATTGTGGTCCTTGCAACAGATAGCTACTTGATGGAGCTCACAGCAGCACGCCATATTACTGTAAAGGAGCTCCTTAATTGCTTAAGCATGCCTTGTAATTGGAGAAAATGTACTACAAAAGGCAGTCCTATTACTCCTTGTATTGTTACGTACAGCCGTTTCACACGTTTTTCCACTCTCGCACTCTACTGCGGAGTCTTCAATAACACTCTTACACACTCGCATTATTTTTTCCGGGCCAAATCTGTCAGCCTTACAATTTTCCTATTATATATTAGCACCGGGGTGAGAGACACCCTGCAAGTAGCTAACAAGGTAAAGACGAGGATACATTTTATATTATGTTAGGTATTGTAAAAACTACAAAAACGTTGTTTCTCACTGTGAAGAAATCGATCTGTGTGAAGACCACAGAGCAAGCATTATTTTTTTATTCCGCGATAGCACAAAAGTTTGACGCACTTGCTATTTGTTCTACTATAAGAACCCTTGTGATAGAGTTTCCTAAGGACAAACGGACGTTAAAAATAGCTGTCATAGGTTAGTGTCACCAGAGCCCGCGCCCTACGGGCGCCGGAAGGTTTTGGTTGTACGTTCTTTTAGGAAAAGTTCGGTTATTGTGACATGCCCAATGCACCATCACGCCCGAGGTCCATCACGCCCAAACATGAGCATGACTTTTTCAGGTTATTTGTCAGTTGGTCGAAGGTCCAATTGCCCGAGTAACAGTTGACCCGCTAAAAATTTGTCGAAGACAGTTACCCGAATCACCCGACAGTTGGCCGACGACTATTGCCCAAAACCAGTAAGCCGACGACACTGTTGTCCAGATTGAACACATGAGACAATCTTTCGATTGCTAAATCAGTACAAGAGAGCTCTAACTCTTGCATTTGATCATGTTCGGGTCACCAACAAAGGTGACCAATTTCGCTGGTGGACTCGCACCAAGATGATAGTTCGATCCCACACAAAGTAGCAATTGAATTTTGAAAGTTTTTAGAGCTAGGAAGCTTTATTATTGTACTGAAACTTCTATTCAGGCTTTTAAATGACACAGTATGCACCTAATGTAACAGTACATCCTTAACTCCCTCTTCCTTAGTCCGAATATCATCTTGTTATACGGAGCGGTTCTCGGGTAATCTGGGGCCAAAGGTCATGAACTCAAGTTGGATATTCGAATAAAGTTCGAACGATTTTTCGGAGTTTTATGGTTTTTGAGTTGACCATTGATTCCAATTGACCCGAAAATGTCTTTGGAGAAAACTTGAATAAACGTGCCCTCCGACAGAAG
>JAQIWI010000193.1:0-53050 GCA_034698825.1 Deuterosminthurus bicinctus | reverse complement strand
TTCCGAAACTTGTACTTGACTGAATGTTCACTTCACTCAATTTTTTCATCTCTCGGATTTTTAATATTCTAAATAAAATTGGTTGTCATGTGGACGTACTTATTTATATGCATTTAATTTTACGAAAGCTGAGACTTCAAGTTTCTAAGACGAAAAGGTTATGAACAGACTGCAATATCAATACCGGCAGGTGTTTTTAAAAAACATTTGTACAATCTCTTGTGTAGAACATTTTAACTCTGGAAGTATTTCAAGATTAAAAGTGTAAAGCTTAGCACAGGCCACGCTGCAGTGTGCAAGTTAGTGTCTTAACTTATTAATTGCTATAAGGCACAAAACTTACGCTCACACGGGGTTGTATATAAGTTCCACTGAGTGTTGTTCACAGTAGTGCGCAAATGCTTGTGAGAAAGTTTCCAGTTAACACACGCAAGCCCGTCCAGTGTTTTACTGATGTCCTCTGAAAAGCCTGCCTTTCGTGGGGCAACTTCACACTACGAGCTTTGGTAATTGAACAGCAAGGCAGAATAAGTGTGTTCTACAGAATAAATGCAACCGCATCTTACAAGTTCACGGCTCAGTGTCTGAATGAAGACTGTAGAAAGGAGTAACTCTGATCTTGCACTACACATTGTACGAAACAAGCCTTAGAATTAACAAGCTTTGCAATTGTTACCTCTGAGGCATACTTTGAAGATAATGATGATGAACAATCGTCTGCCCAAGATAAAAAATAGGATTGGGCTTTATTTATGTACATATTGCTGCATCATCTACCGTACTAATGGCAACACAATATGTGTGACTCTAATGTTTACTCTGGCACCCAGACTTAATCATTCTTTAAGGTTTATCTTTCAATTAGCTTTTTTAAAGTGCTTTTTTAAGTAGAATCACGATTCCAGTCTATCATCCAGTCGGGAAACTTGTAAGGTATATAGAACAGGCATGATTGCCGTCGGCACGCTTTGACCATATATTGACTTTTTCTTTCAACTATCATTCTACTTGGGATTAAATGGCAATTTTCATGCTGGATTTTTCACAGTAAGTCCTTGTCTTTGGTCATGGCTCTCCAACTTGTGAGAAACAAGAATTTAGCACGGCTGTGTTCCAAGCCAGCTTGAGAGCTCACGTTTTATCAGTATAGTTGTACACTTGTTGCAATCAAGGTGCAATCATGCCTTGAGTAAGTATCAAATTGAAGGAATGATGGGGCATCGCCATATGAATATACCGACGACGTACGTATGTCCGTAAGCGAGTACGTTAAGTTAATCGATAGGAGGAGAGTGCAAGGAGGAAATCAAGTCCTACCGTCATGATCCTTCGGTTAATTAGATCTTGAAGTTGATTTTAACTTACCTATAAGACCGGGTATTAAAATTTGCATTGTCCCAGTCTTTTATATTTCTCGCGGTACAATTTTGACGGTACCCTGGATTGGATGAGGAATACCAAGAGTCTGATTAGCAGTTTCACACTTGTTTTCATAATGATTAACTTGCTCATTTCTTTGGCTATTTGCTACTCTTTAATAAGTAATGTGTGTAATTTGCATGTCAGCAAGGAAAGGGATCAGAATCTTGATAAAGAGCAACTGATATCAAGTTTAGGATTGCAATTTTTGTTGGAGCTTGGTAAAGGTAGGAGCATATCTGAATCATTGCAAATCCTGCAGTTCACACGACGAAATCAGCTTTGGTATAGGCATGAGTAAGACCAAGGAGATTTAACTTCTCTATGTAAGTTCATCTCAAGTTCATTCTTTGTTCTTTCACTCAGATACGGGTGTTAAGTTGAGTAATGATGCAATGAGTTGATCATAAAAGTTGAAAAGCGATTGCGGAATCAACCACTTTGTCTCTCAATGGCGAGATAAACACTACACACACGCCTTCTATTTAAATACTTAAAAGAGCATATGTTAATTTGGTAATCTTCACGGTCCATCATCATACAGGATGATGATGCTATCTCAGTATGCCCGCCCAAACCTCCAATCCCTAATCGTGGGCTCTGCAAGCCAACTGCCCTTTAGCTATATATGTTCGTCCACCACAGATTGTTGACATTTCAACAGCCTTGCTCCAATGGGCTATCACACACAACTCCAACACGTGAGTTTGCATATGAAAAATCTCTTTACAAGGGCAGAGTACATCATTTTAATAAATTGGTTTTGAGTGCACAGTGTGTGATGTGATTTATGAGCAAAGTTTTTTTTTGCAGATTCCTTTCATAAGCTCTGAGCAACCATTTATTACAGCTCGTATGCGGCAAGTCAAATGACACTGCGATTTTCAACTTCCGCTTATGTGTGAGCATAGACAACGTCCCTCCAATTGCGTTATCTTCATATGATTATCCTTCTTTCATATTACACAAGTTGATGTGTCTTTTGCCCATCGGATAAATAGCATAATGACGTTGGCCTTACTTTAATCATCGGAATACACTATTCAAATTATGGAAAATCGTGGTTTAATCGCCTTACGCTCGTTAAGACATTAAATGCACAACTGATGATTCCGGTTCGTTATTTCATACTCATGCTCATGCAAAAATGACGTACTTGACGTCGTGAGAAATCCAAGTAAAATGAAACTACTGGTGAGGCTCCAATATTTACACATGGTGTGCGTGTGAAAAATGCCAGGTAAAACTTGTGTAGCATGCCACTTTTGCTTGCCCATTCTGAACAGCTAGACCATAAGGAATACGAATAATGTAATAAACAATGATGTTGCGATTTTTTTTTCCACATTTATGTCCACAAAAAGGGTTTTTATTCTTCACACAACGTCTGGGTAGCACGTGTCTCACAGCGGTAACCATTTATGTCACTTGTTGTAACTCTCTCACAGGATTAAAATTTCCAACAAGGAAATGAGAGTGAAAATTCCACGTTGTGTCATTTTTTCGAAGTGAGTTCAGCCACCCTGCTGGACATTTCATTCTATGAGAGCATGCACTTCAAGTCCGATTATTGATCCTATTCGTGATGAGTCCCCGTCTTTTTTTAAACTCATTGTAGAATTGTAACAATTGGCAGGAGGAAAACAAGTCTGGGAGTGACCAGATATTATAAACAAAATATATTTTTATTTACTTCAGGACTCGAACATATTCTCGGAAATACAATAGTAAATTATCATATTAGTACTATACTATAATTCAAGGTTCATAGAATGAGCCTTGCTATAATTAAGCTTTCTCGGTGTCTATCCGCTTGCGCTTCTGAGCATGCACAATTGAATTTACACGAGGAAAATTAATATTGTACAAAATTTCATTTCTTTGTAAAACTGCCAGATAACAATCCATAAATTTTTCGTCTTACTATGCATGTTTAAGAAAAATTCTAGTTTTAACAATGAACAATAAGAGGGGCATCAATCGAGTCAGCGCTTGCCCTGGTCGCATTTAACAATTGTTGTATCTCTTCTTGGATGTAGTGATCAAACTGCTTCCGGATTATTGCTACTGAGGCTGGGCCTCTTCTGGTGGTTGTTACGAGTGTGATAGTCAGATTACCGCGGCAAGATACAGCCGTGGCAGCACACATCCCTTCGCCATCTGCCAATAGATTAGAGTAAATTACTTCATGCTTGAGTGACACCTCATTAAAAATGCCCGTAAGCATCATACCAGCACCACCAGGTCCGGACCCAAATGACGCATAGATATGTTCCAGTTTACATCCACCAATAGCACATGACTCTTGAGGACCAGGAATTGTCGTACAATCAACCGTATACCCACTTGGCGGACTCATGGTTACAATTTTCGTAGGTAGCATCCCCGAAAATTTAAACAGAGCAAATGTGAGATTATGCAAGACTTCGCCATTGGAAGTTCGAGCACTCTGCACTGCTTTTAATCGGCTCACAGAGTCTTTGGAACCGAATGGAAGTCTTATTAACCGCCCAGATCTACAAAAGAACATGTAGAATAAGCATAACGCCAAATTTCCATGGTCGAATTACTCACATATTATTCCGAAGGCCTCCCGGGTGATTCGGCATTGGAATAGGATTGACGAAATTAATGGCCTTGGGGCACACAGTGCCTGCATCATGTGCCATCTTCTCCAATGCATGCAACACAGCTGACATGACAACACTTATAAAGCTCACACCAAACTTCCGTCTGATCTGTTTTACACTATCCACAGAAATTCCCGCTGTCTTCACAGTCAAATATTTATCACCAGGCTCATTACTCTGCACCATCCATGCATAATTATCCAAGCGAAGCCCAAGTAAAAACCTGAGAAACTCAGATGTCAGTTGGTACGTGTCGAAAATTCCTCGTAGGATTTCTACAGACCAGCATCGTTTCTTAATCTCTTGCCTTTCTAAAATCGGATTGATCCTGCTTGATGTAACTTTGACCAACAAATTGTGGACACTGTAGCCTTCGCCTAGCGCGTGGTTAATGCGGAATATCGTCGCGGTGCGGCGTACTGGGCTTTCCACATCCGAATCTATTCGGTAGTTTGGGATCACCAGCCATTCCCATGGACTTTGTTTATGTCGCCAAGGTTCTTCCAGCAACTTGGAGAACATATGGCACAGTTCTTCTTCACTCACTGAGTCTCCACTTCCATGTCTCTTATAATCGTAAACTCGTATGTGATCTTTTAGGTCGAAATTCTCTTCGTCTTTGTAGAAAAAATAGCTTCCAAATCTCACCCAGTATTTCCACAACTCAGGATACTCAAGCTCGCCATTGTTGGCTGTGCGAGAGGAAATCACTTTTTCCTGAAATTGCTGAATGAGGTCTTGAGCTTTTAAATCTCCTTCAAAAATCAACGCGATGCACACATTATACGTTGGCAAGTCCTCCCAGCCATCGTGAGTGAAAATGTGGCTGAGTGGAGGAAGAATTCCTTTTAAGTCTGGCCTAAATAATTTAGCTAACACCCGATGAAAGAGTCGGTAGATGTATAAAATAGTAGTTGAAATCAGACAAAGAATAACGAAAATACTGAAAGGGAGGATGAAACAGATTGTTGCAAGATGGAAGAGCAAGCTCTTGTGGTTACCATGCTTGGCCATGGTTGAAATCGAAATATTGAAATACCTCTTGAATGCTGTGCATTTTAAATGACAGTTGGATTCTGTTTCCCTGGAGTACATACGAACGCTAAAACAACTTCTGCAATTTCCATGCAACTTCAACTGTTGACTGTGGGAAGCAAAAAGAGAAAGAACAACATGGAACAGGACAATGGAAGAGGGGTAAGGCGACGACCTTGGATGGCTGCTTTTTAATGACAAAACTTAAGATAATACACCGTCCCACAAAAATACGAACAATTCTAAAGGTGCCATTGTGTATGTGCACCCTGTCATCACGAATGTAAACATTGGCATGTCGTCCGTTCAATTCAATCAGCAGCGCATTATTGCATTTATTCATTAATAAAGGCTAAATCTGCCACGATCTGTCCTCGCGGCTTTATAAATAACTTTACAGATGTTAATTAAGATTGATTATGCTATTTATATTTCACAATGAAGATAATATAACTTGTGAGACCCCTACGGGTTTGCCAGGTAGCTTACGTAAGCTTATTAGAATTAATGTAAAAAAAATTCCTCTTGTCAAATTAGGTTTACTTTCACACACTCGTTCATCGTTTTCACACTTGTCATCTTTATTTCTCAATTAAGTGCCGGTGGGATTAAAATTCTTAAAAACTGTATGGGGAGTCTGTGTTGGTGGGAAGCCAGTAGAGACCTCTAGCACTATTACACAACAGAATCGAGATAATTATAGCACGAGCGGATCATGTTATAAATGCTGTTAATGACATAGATTCAGCTTACTATTCATTGCACCCTCCTCCCATGTACTCAGTGTATACTGATGTGTACTGATTTTGCACGCAGTCATCGACGGATTGCCCACAGTAGTAAGCCTTAAACTTCTCAGGGTGGCCAATGGACTCCATGTAATACTTTACAGCCATACCGTGACTGCAGGCGCCTGAGTATTTAAAGTTTCCCGTTATTGTTGATGTCAAATAATTCGTTGCTCGCCCTTTAATTATATAGAGAGGTTACCAACGACATCTCCAAATATACAATACCAGCAGTCACAAGCTGGCTGAGCAGAGCCTCCGTTCGGGTAAAAGTCTATATGACCGCATGACCCCAAGTATCCCAAGTATCCCCATCCATCATACCCGCCATTTGTGTGAATAACATCAACGAACGAGGCGTCACTTGGATCTAGTAAAACCAAAGAGAATTTATCCACCTAAACTGTGTTCCATAATAAAGCATACTCTACAATTTCAGATTTTTGATGAACTAAATATTTTGAGCATACCAAGTCTATTAAATTCAGATTTGTCATAAAACATCGGACCTGCTGGATCCAGTCCTGTGATTAATTAGATTCAAAATCAGTCGTCTGAGATCGAAATTGTAAAGAAAGGAGTAAAAAAAATACCACTGATTTTAGCAAGTTTCTCGCCCGTATATATGTGGTAGTACGTTCCGATGTAGCCAGCAAGATGCGCTCCAAGGCTGTGACCTACCTCGTACAAATCAATGCGTTCACAATCGCATATGAAGTATTACTCACAAACAAACGACAAAATTTGTCATACTTACCCACCAAGTGAACCTCGGCTGGTTTAATGAGATAGCAGTCATGAACAATTCTCGTAAGCCATGCAGCAACAGCTTCACCGACAATGCCGGTTCCCTCACTCGCGGTGTCATACCAAGGGGCTGCCGAAATTTCAGACCAGTCTACGCTTACCACGTTGCAATCATAATATTCCAGGTAAGCTGCGGGCATGAAATGGTCATAAATTAGAGATAATAATCCTGAAATGGAAGTCACAAGTATAGGAAATGTAAATGCAAGTACTCACTTAGCGCAGTGTCGTGACAGACTGGGCTACCGGACATGCTGCCAGTAAATCCATGAATTAGTATGACCAAAGGAGCTCCATATTTCCAGTATGATGCAACTTTTGTACAGGTATCCCACAGATACAGTTGTAATCCTTCTGGATAGGATCTAGGGGACATAATTTCTCAGCTGCTTTTTAGAAACCTGTCATAGCTACCGTAAATATTATACCTTGTGTGATGGTACAAACGAACAGTGTCTAAGCTGGATTTCGCACTCAGAGTCGGCCCACCTTCGTAGTACGCCTTTACCACACGACCATCATCAGCTTGGTACCAGAAGAACGATGTGCTGTTGGCAACATCAGATACTGGCCGGGAGTCTGAATATATTTCCAAGGGAGAGGCTGAAGTCGCGACAAAGGACGTAATAATAGTAACTACGAAAATGAACATTGCGACTGGTATTTCACATACACGAGAGCAACTTAATATTTTAATCCCTAGGAATCATGGGCATCACTGAAGATGAGGGCATTTAAATAGAACGGTGCACACTACATACTAAAAAATCTGTCGATAAAACAGCGCAATCGGGCAGAAAAATTAAACGTTGATAAGATTTTACAAAGGTTTGCCAAGTGTCTGGCTAAACATTTCTTCACTTATAGGAAGTTATCTGTATTTAAAGTTTTATATTATTTTATTACAAAATCCGCATATTCATTCATTTTGACAGCGTCCATATTTTGCTGGCGAAGAGGAAGTACAGTTAAATTAGTCTCGTCTACCTTTCTTCATGTCTGGCTGAATGGCGAGGCATTGTTTGTACACAGATGAAACTTTCCTCTTTCACTGAAATAAAAAATGTTCGGTTAGTGCAGTAGCAATTTTATGCTAATGATAATTATACATATTTCTGCAGACTGACTACAGTTCCGTGATAGATTATACCTCGCACACAGGTCGCGTACCTTTCGAATTCAATTTAGCTGAGCTGCCAATATTGCCATGCCGTCATGAAATTTTCTATGTCATATGTTTCATTTGTAAAGTTCTACTTGCATTTTCTGCGTTAATAGAATGTTCGGGAAACTGAGAAAACAGTCATAACCAGTAAGCAGTCTTATCCTGCACACTGTAAGTAATGTAATACCTTCGGGAGACATGCTCGCCCATGAATGCAGTTTTGGTGGAAGCGCACTGTCCAATTTCGAAAACTTTCCAAAAATCACAGTTGGATGCTTTGAACTTGCTTGGATTGTCAATAGATTCAGCCATGTGTGCCATATATGCCTCGTCCATAACTGCAAGTTGCTGGTATGTAAAAATTGGTACTATTAATGTTTCATAAAGTTAGTTTCCTTTGAAGCTGATTACAGTTTGGAAAGCGGTATCTTCAATTAAGCATACCACCATGTCAGCACCACATACAGGTTGATTAGTTCCACTATTTGGATAGAAGTCCATATGGCCTCGTGACTCCTCGAATGCCAGACCGCCTTCGAGTATACTTCCGGCAGCGGTCGCGGTGTGAATCACATCGAAAAAAGCAGCATCTCTATAACATTTACATATTTTACCATTCCGCTGCTGTAAACTCTTAAAACCTACAAAATGCAAACTTACCTATACGTTCGCTATCTGGCTTGCTCCCAAATAAAGGCAAAGCAGGGTCTAGTGCTACATTTAAAATTAACCTTGATAATTACATTTTGACGGCAACATTTGATAGTTCGGTGGCTTGCACTACTTGTAATTCTATCCACGCGGCCAGCTCCAAAGTAGCTCCCCAAAAAACCTCGAGCATGCGTTCCGAGGCTGTGACCTGCACAAAAACATTGTTGAGGTCAGGATAGCCGGCTTTCTTCGTATTTTCCCCTTACGAAGAAAACAACGTTTACCTACTAAATGCACCTGGTGCAGTGTGACCACGCCACGAAAGATAAGCCATTCAACGAGTCGACCTGTCTTTTTATCGACGAACTTGGTGGCAGCAGCAGCTGTGCCATACCATGGGGCGCTGGCTAATGACGCCCAGTCGATAGCGATAACATTATAGTTGAGTCCACTATTAAAGTATAAACTAAGAAAGCAGGGAAAATAAAGAAAACCAATTAGATCTACGTTCAAGAAAATTCGAGCGTGTCCAAGACTTCACCAGCAGTCCAGTTTTTCATTGTCTCCAATTATGAGCTCTTGTCTTGAATTAGAGTTCTGCCTGCAGTGAATAATGACAGTTTCATCATTATATCGAAATCTCGGTTGCCATATGGACAAGTCACCTACAACGTGAAAAGGTAGAACTTGATACCGTTTTCGCTGGCCTGTGCATCAAACCGTGCACCTCCTTTAAGATGCACCTTGACAAGACCACCCTCAGGCGTTGGACACCAAACAAAAGAATTAGTTGCCGGCCGATTAAGCTCCAACTCCAAAGGACTGCCCAGTACGACGGTAACAATTGCCGTAGTAACAAGAATACAAAGCAAAAATGCAGCAGTAGACATTTCTCTCATTGTACTCTACTTTGTGGTCTTCTGATCTCTCGAAGACTTCAAGTTCCTGAATTGGTATAGCTCTACTAGTGTTCCTGCCATGATTTTTCCGTCAATATCAGTCGTTATGCAACACTGTTCAGAAGATCCAGGTATTAACCAGTATTTGTGGTAGTGATAAGAGTTCAAGCTGGTGAAGGTGCTATGAGATCACCCAGCTGATTGATACTACAATGAAGGATGTCAAATTTAATGTTATCAAAGCCAGATGTAAACCCTATGTTTTGCTTGCTGTAAAATATCAATCATTCACTCATGAACTTTTCATGCTTCAAAGGCCCTCATAAATCTAAAAACAAACTTGATAACTGATCGATCAGACTAACTTCTGCAGGTGATGCCGAATATAAAATTAAACCCGGAAACCTCTGTCATGATTATACAATCATGAAGCAATACGCAATTGCATGTAGTGTGCCCAAGGGAGGCTGCCGGAGGAACGTGAGATTTCCCTTAATATGGTAGCAGCGAGTCTGGTAAGATCTCATGTGAAATGTGTCCAATTAATTATTAGACAAATCTTGTCTTCAGCATAGAATAGCACATGTATTCAAACTTATGATATTCAACGTTTAGTACACTTTACACTTTCATCATTTACATGCCCTTTGATTATGCACATTGATGTACAACAAAGCGTCGTGTACACCAGGCGACATTACATGCTGCAAAATCTCCATATCCTTCATTTACACTTTGCAACTTGGACTGCGGCACAGGTTGTCGTACGCTGTACGACTGACCTCTGAAATCGGGCATATTGCCTCCAAGTGTGCACATTATGCATAAAATGAGATGTCTGAATCTGAAGCTGACCGGCCCGTACCTTTGCATATTGTGCATATAATTCATTACAAAACAGGCGGGATTTTATTGCAATTCCTGACTGACTGTTCGCGTTTCAAACAAAACAATCTAGAAATAAGCTGTGCTCGTGTACTTTTGGCTGCAACGTAGATTGATGGTAGTGGTGGATGGGGGAAGTGCCAAAGGGAACTTTTAAATGTTTAATATATACGTAATTGTGATTATATTTTGAAAGCCTGGATCTCATTTTCTGGAACTTCATCCTACGAAGTTTTGATCGGTAAACAGCACAACTTATCATTAATTAAGAGAGCTGATATTTTTATTAGCTGCGAATCGGCTACAGTAGGAATAGCTTCCAACGTAAGTACGATTTTTACAGCATGGTAATATTGATAATACTTTTGTAATATTAACAAAGAATTTTCCATACTACTTCTAGCCACGAGGAAATCCAGTTAATATTGATGTAAACGGCTTAATAGTAATCTATGTGTTTAGCACTTTAGAAATAGAATTCCATTGAGATTTTTACTTTGTAAGCAAGTAATTAATATTGATGGTTTTTGATTACAGAATGAAGACAAAGAGTCAACGAACTGGCCCTGAAAGGATTGGCTCGAACCGAGGAAGAGGCTCTATAATTACATCGAGAATGTCCGTTGATGAGCGATTAAATGCTGTCAGAAACGAAATCAGCGCGGAGGTCCTCCGTCAAAGGCTTCTGAGCTTCATTGTTTATGAGAAAGAATTAGAAGCTGAAGCTAAAAGTATTCTGGAAGGCCAGAAGAAGCAGTCCGTTGGTCCAGCAGCTTCAGACAACATGGAAGTTGGCAGTCATGTCGTGAAAGAAGAACCCGTTCCAGCATTCCCTCCTGTAGAAGCATCCGTGGATTTAAGCTGGTACCATCATGAAAGTATGAATGATGAGGAGATCTTCGAGGCACCAGTCGCAAGCCTTGAATCAGGAGTTCAACTGATATTGACTCCGTTGGTTCTGAGTGAGAACAAAGTCGATTGTGAAACATCCAAAACGGCTAAAAGCGACTGGCAAGTTACATCGACTGTGGCAAATGCAAGCTCGGTTGCTGTGGTACGTTCGAAGCATGAAAAGCAACCAGGTTGTTCGGAAATAGTGTTCATTGATAGTGATGATGATGACGACGATTATCTTTCATATGAATTGCTAAGTTCTGATTCGGAGTCAGAATCTGAGTATGGAATAATTCCTTAGTTTCCAGACAACTTGATGGCTGTACAGGAAAGGTGTGATGATCTGATATATCTGTTTAAGGCTAATGGCTGTAGTAAAGGATGTTTCTGGTGATCGTAGAGTATAAGTATTTTTTCATGTCCAACTCGTGGTTTACACGACGATTAGAGATAGACTGAACAGTTTTTAATTTCTAGATTGTCATCGTAATAATTTTCTAGTAGGTTTTATTTTTATGCATTGAATGTCATCAAATTTTTTTAAGTGTCTGGTTGCTTGTAGTAATTAGCCTTGTGTATACTATGCAGTGTGAGTGTCTCAGTTTACTAGCTTGTAAGTTTGAGATTCATGCGCTCAATTAATATTTAATAACCCTAGCATATGCTACAATCGTAATAACGCAGTACCTTTATTTATTCCCTTAAGAATTCAACATGGCCATTGAACTTTATCGTAATTGATGTACGGAGTAAATAATAAGTAATGATATTTTAGGTTAAAAAAACGTTGTTTTTATTTGTAGGAAAAATTAATTCTCAAACTTAATGCTGCCCGTCTTTCTGGGTAATGGGAGTCTATCCCTGGAGCCTCTGTATTGATCATCTGGACTGTAGTCAGGATCAAATTTGAAACCTGGGGGTGGCTCAGTGTAAAAGCCAAGCCGATTGCTCACTTGAATCTGGTCATCTGGGTAATCACATGTTTCCGATGTGAAAGTGGATTCCATGAAGTTATTCAAATTCTGTCTTTGTTCAGAACACGACTTGAAAGCTTGGTCACATGAACGTGGATCCCTGCTAGTTTTTCCAATGTACGCTGCATATTCATAAATGTATAATGGCGAGTCTTGTGGAGATACAGGTCGTGCACCATCTCTGCAATTCCGTCAAAAGAGTAAATTATAATGATGTCACGTGACTGTTGTTAATGCACACAAATCTTCCTCATTGTGGCTTTCATTATCAACAGTTTCGTAAGCAACATTGATTGCAGCATGCTGTAAGATAGCCAAAAATGGACGCTGCTTCCACTTATTCAGGTATAAAGTGGCACCCAGCGACTATGCATTTGGAACAATGTAATAGTTGCACAACGACCTACCCGTATACGTCGTAGACCATATTCTCGAAGTGATTTAAATGTGTCCCATTTCCCTTGGCCACCACTTCGCATACTCCTTTAGGTAAGCAACCCTGCGTATCAATTTCATTTGCCATAGACAAGTATGCCAGCATCTCATCATCAGCGGGTTCCTTCCGGGGCACATCTGGATAATCGTAGTATTCTAAATACTCGTTCAATTCTTCTGGTGACAACGGAAGATCTTCCAACTGCCGTTTTTGTCCTGAAATAATAATATTTTGTGATATTCATTTACAAACTCTTGATGATTACTGCCAACAGTAATCAGTTTGACAGTTCGGTTCACTTACTTCGATTTCGATTGTTGTTGAACAATGTCGTGCGCGCCAGCCTCCTTCGAACTTTCTTTAGAAGAGCGAAGAACACAGCAGCTTTGATAGTCTTCTTTATCAAAAACTTTTTGACTTTAAACTTGAGTTTGATCAGCTTCAATTTAATAAACTTTTTTAGTGCCCATCCTCCAATGAATAGTGACGGCCTCCGCCGTATTTCTCTTACGAATCTTTGAATTCGATACGGGAAATTTGCTATTTGACTTCCCGCTGTTGACTGTTCTAGTGACGGTGAAGCTAATACTACGACGATAAGTGCGGATATTAACACTGAATACCTCATTATTGTTTATTTCTATACAGTCTTTCCATGTGCTTCACTTGACACTATCCCAATGAGAATCACTGATGACACTTCTCCTACACAAAATGCACATGGTGTGAACTCCACGACGCGGGGCAATGTAATGACGGAATTTATAAGTTGCACAGGGATTAGTACCCTTGAAATTCGTAGGTGGAATTGTAGCAAATGCAATGAGTAAAAAATACACAAGAAAACAAATGTTGCTGCTTGTTGGATATAATAAATTATGGCTCCCTTCTACAGCAATGTCTTGCATAAGTTCAAACATGTTTGGGCATACGATATTATATGGCAATAATTTGAGAAAGGTACAGATGACACAGTACTGTTACTTTCGGTTGCAACACTCTTGCGATCATGTATTCCAAAGTTGACTTGTGCTGCAGTTGTCGTCAGCAGATTAGCCATTTCACTTTTTGTTGCGTTCCTACGGGCGGGTCTGGTATGACCATAATTATTTCCCCTTTTGCTCTCCTGAGCTTCCTCAATTAGGTCTCTGTTGACCCCACTTGTCTTGTCTTTACGCGCAATAGAAAGATGTGTGTCATGACATCAGGCTGTAATTGTAGCAAATAATAACACGAGTGGGATTAAGTTGGTCAGTCAGGACTTTTGCAGTGATTTTAATGGGTCATTTTTCAAAGGGAATCCCGGCCAGTTGTTGCCCTTCACCTCTCTAAAGTTCTCACGCCTAAGTTTATGTCATTTGGGTTGAAATTATACATAATTTCACTCATAAGCATATATGCTAATGAGTGCAGTTATTTTGTCATTCCTAATTTGTTAATGTTGACATCTCCTTTTTAGTTAGTTGTACCGGCGACCTTCAAGCGGTCTTAAATGTGAGAGGTCTTAAAGCCATTCTTTGAATTTCAACTCGTACAGGCTTACATAACATGCTCAGAAAAATCATCAATGCTTCAAAATGGTCTTGTGGCTGGGTCTGAAATGGTACATTTCTTTCTAAATGGCAGAACGCTTAGTGCGTTGGTACGTATGCAATTTTCAGCTGTATGGTGTTAATAGTTTTTGAGTTAGTTGAACCCTCATGGTAACCACATCATACCTCTTCGCCTTCAAATATTTTGGGCCGAGTCGTTGTTAACATGCTGGCTACCTTGAATAATCTATAAGAAATCACGAGAATTCTTTTCACGTGCTAATTTTTCTTGCCCGCACACGTGGAATTCTCACTGGATAAATCTGATGAATAAATGAAATTGTCGTTTGTAGGGCACGGAAGTCAAGCGCATGGACATGTCTGCTTATTAATTAATAAGGCAAGAATGTGTGTTGGTTTAACCCTAGAAATAATCACTTTTGCTTCCGCTGTTCTCTTGGATAGCAGAACTGTTGTCATTTGTATTTCTGCTAGTTTACGTTAAACATTGTGATCCACCAAGATGGCGATTACAAAAGATTTGGTGGACAAAGCTCCATCCATGGAATCTTACTGGAATATTCCCAAGAATACTACATGTGAAACCTATCTGTCCCACCAATTCGGTCTAATTGGATTTGCACTAGCGTTTGCCGTTACCAAGTGCAACAGATTTCGTTATTCAGAGTCGTTGGGGGGACAGAATGCTCGTGGTATTGATGAATTCCTCCGCCATGTTTCGGATAAATACTTCCAAGAAGCTCCTCAGGTTAGCTAAGGTACTATTATAAGATTCATGTGTATCTGTTGATGTATGTTTTAAATGATTACGTAGATTGTTCTATTGTACGACGAGTCTTGGGAAATCTCTGATATCCTCTTAAAGTTGGAATCGAAAGCGAAAAAAGCCTTCATAACGTATTTCTTACCACTGGATAACAGAATTGCGCGCAGGATTAAAACAAGTGAGGCTCTTCGATTTCTCCGTCAGCTCTAGTTCCGGTTATTCATATTAAGCGAACTAATTTCAGAGGCTGCTACCGACCCCTTGCACAAGACATTACCAAAAGCGACCGCTATCATAGCATTTGTTAAAGATGAAAAGGGATTCGAACATATCATTAACAAGGCTGAAGAATTTCCTTGGTGGAGTCCGCGTACGCGACTTCTAGTTCTTGTCAAAGAAACGACTATGTCTCCTACTAAGGTAAACTAAATGCCAGAAAAATTAACCTGCTCGTACCTTTAACTGTGTAATTACAGGGCATATTAGAACTGTTTGAGAAACGAAAAGTGTACAATGGCGTGGTGGTGACCGAATCTGGCGGCAGGGAGAGTAGTAGAAGTGGCGAAGCTGCTGCAGATGGCGATGACGTAAATGAATAATCATTAGTGAATTAAAACTGCGAAAAATGCACTGATTCTGCAAACTTTCATCGCTTTCAGGCCTCCGACGATCTGCAACATTCAGATGCAGCCATTCAAGTGGCCGCATTGGATCCATTTCCTGCGGAGGGACATCCTAAGCACGTGTTTTTTGCTAAGTGGTCAGGTGGAAAGTTTACAGAAATCATTCGACCAGTTTTTCAAGAGAAAATTGACAACTTGCAAGGTCATAAAATGAAGGCTTGCATCTTCGAATTCCCACCTCTCGTCATGTGGACTGAAGTGAAGAAACACAAATTTGAATATACTGGCTTGGAAATACAGATTTTCAAAGAGCTGGCCCTTTACAACAATTTCACCATTGAGTTCTACGAGTTAAAAGGAAGTGAAAGAATGGGTGTGGATGTAAGTGAATTTTCTATGCATTTGAAGCTGATCAACTGCAATTGCATATTTCAGCAAAATTATTTAGGTCGGTAATGGCGAATGGAGCGGACTTATCGGTGAGGTTCGGAATGGGAAGGCGGATGTGGGCTTTGCAAACATTTTCCTGGTAGATGGGCGTGACAAGGTGAAATTTACGTAGCTTTTGGAAAGTTAATGGGATTAGATACTTGGAAGGGTACCATGTATCTAATCTTTACTTTTACTTTGAGTAGGCTGTTGATGTGACGTATCCTTATGATCAAGACCGAGGATGCTTTGCAGTACCACGTCCTGAGGCATTGCAAAATTGGCTGGGACTCATACTCCCATTCTCATGGCAAGTGTGGGCATGCACACTTGTCTTGGGCTTTTGTACCGGGCCACTTTTCAGTTTCGTTACTAGACCATTACATACAGACAAATCACTGTCCATCGGTCGAGGAATATTTTATGCTCTGGGGGCATTAATGTCTGTTCAAAAGACCCCAAGAGCTACCAGTCACTCATTGAGATCTTTTATCATTGCCTGGCTTATTTTCTGTTGGATGATCGGTTTACTGTATCGAGTAAGTTTGATAGAGTTTTCTCATCAGCTTTGATACACTTTTTTCTTCAAAGTTTTATTTCTAATTCACAACATATTTACAATTCATCCTAGGTAGCCTTAATTGTATCATTGACAGCCGTCCCGGATAGCTACAAGATTGACACTGTGCATCAATTGGCGGAATCTGGACTTAAATGGGGCGGAAACGAGGTGAATTGCCCGAATATTTGTCATCTCGAAGGAAGGGTCACAAAAAGTAAAGGTGAAAAATATACGTTTCTCGCATAGGAAACACTGCGGACGTTCCAAAATACAACGGACAAGACTGACAGAAAGTTAGTCAAAATGTTTCAGCCCGTGGAAGACGTATGGAGAGCCTTGGACCGAGTTGCCAATAAAGGTGACTTTGCAGTGATGGAGAGCTCCAAGTTACTACAATATGCAGCCAAAGGGATGTATTACAATGGATACAAATCCTCTATCCATGTCACGCGAGAGTGTCCAACCTACTACAATGTTGGATTTGCTCTCCAAATTGGGTCACCGTTGCTTGAAAGAATTAATCAAGTATGCTCCTATACCCACATAGCGTAAATATTTAATGGGACTGAAAATGAGATGTCCACGTGAGAACTGTCCGTGTGTATTGCAGATGGTCCATGTTTTGCAGAATTCAGGTCTGATACGACATTGGCTGCAGGCTTTACAGTATCAGGTACATTTGCTATGACATTGTCAATGGAAAAAGCAGTGTAAAACTTCTTCTGTATTTTATACACCTTTTTCGACCTCCTGTAATTTCCAGGCTCTGCTGAAAAATCCGCGGAAGGCACAAGGCAGAAACAAGGACCATGGACTGTCCTTGGATCATTTAAAGCTCCTTTTTGTTATTATGTTGGGAGGCTACTTCTTTGGCTTTATTGTCTTTGTCATCGAGAATCTTCTAGCTTATCGTGAGAAACTTAAGGGCCAAGTTCTTCGACGCGCAAAGAGAAAAGAGGACCGAGACGAGAAAAGGAGACAGCGAGATGAACGGGTAGCGGCTGGGGAGGATGTGAGAAAATTTAGTATTGCTAGCATAGGGAGCATCGGTAGCAGCATTTTCAGTCACACATCTGGAGGGAGGACAGCTACAGCTTCTCGTCGTGTTAGTGCCGTGAATTGTAGAAAAGATAGGTCGTTTATTGAGGAGGACTGATCAATTTTCAAGATAATGGCAGCAGTAGTATTTATGCTAAGAAAACGTTGTGCAGTTTTCGATGGCTATTAGTACTTAAGAGCTACGAGGGTAATAATAAAGAAAATTTATTCCCACATGTTCTTTATTATTGCCGCATTGTAACACATTCATATGGACATGGCAACTTTGAGAAAATATACGACTACCATTTGCCATACTTTGTTACAATTTGTGCCCTGTATCAATTATGTGATATTAATGATGCATCACCACTGAACTTCACCTGGAATGTACTTGTCAACAAGGCTTTGGTAGTAAGGTTTCAAGGTATCGATATCTGGAGTTTCCGGACACTTTGTGTACAGGTCGTATTTGCTGCAAAGATTCACAAAAAAAATTATAAATTGATTCAAGTTTCCTGCTTGGAAACAGTAATTTTCTGTGGCACAAAACGGGAGACTGACTTAAATTCATGAATCCATGGCATCATCTTCAGGTCTTTCTCATCGCAAAGGTGCATGTAGTCTCCACCAGAATGCCATGGATAGAAGGAATGGAACCTGAATTTCAAATAAAGTTACATAATTTGTAATTTAATAAATAATTTTCAAGCATATATTTCTTTAAATAATTTTTTTTTTAATATAGAAATAAGACTTGAATATTACGCCAGGGACTTCGCACGCATGATTGTCTGCATTTCGTATGTCTCACCTGATCATGTAGAGAGCTTCCTCAGGCAAAGTTGTCTTGTTGTGCTTCAGCACACGGTACAAGTATTCATCGTGACCCCAGGACATCATGACATTCGATAATCCACAGTTTGGCTTGTACATACCGTACTTGGTGCTATAAAAACAAAAACACTGAACATGTTTTAGGGGATTCTACGCACACACTCGTTTTATTTTATGGAATAAGACCGAGAAATCTTGTGGCGGTGAAAGCAACCCAGGAAGATGTGAGAAACAAAGGTCGCAACGTTTTTCTCCCCCGTAAAATAATCTCCTTTCTCTCTCACTAGATGTTGCTTGCTTTCTCCTTGAATATTTTCCACCACACACACTGTTCTCTTGGGTTCAAAAGACTCGAAACTAAGCGTGAAGCTTTTGACAGTAAGGATGAGAATCTTACTTGTATCTTGCATCCTTAAGATCAGGATAATTTTCAAAGGTGGTTTCCCTGTAAACAACGCTATCGCCTGGAAGGCATCCAACGGGGAAAGTATCGCCCACAACCGCCCACTGTGGTTCTCCATAGAATGCCATGATCTGCACAATAGAATAGAAAAATTCTTGCTAACACCAGCTAACACTTCAAAATTCCTTACTTCCGAATGTCTCATTCAATTCAAGTACCGCGAATAAAGGCTTGTTTTAACATGCAATGAGCAGCACTACAAGTGCAAAAAATCCAGCTCTTGCTCTACTTGCACAAATAATAATATCAAAGAGAAAAGTCTTGATCCTCATATTTTGATTCGGTGAAAAAAACACATGTGCTGCTCTTAAACTTTCCGCCACGTCTAAAGATCAAAAGAATATGAAAACTTAAGAAGTCTGAGTACTTATGTAAGACGGAGAAGAAAGTAAAAATTCAGCTCATGTTATGAATCCATTATTGATTTTGAAAAAAATAACATGACCAAGAAATCCGAATTTCAAATAGTTGAAAAGAGAGGATTTGGAACGTGAGCTCCATACGAGCCAACTGAGGATGGAAACTCACTCCACGTCCACACCCCCATCTCAACTCTTTGCCTCCTTTGAAATGAATTAACTAGAAATGGAGTGGAAGCAAACCAGAGGAACGTCTTACTTTGCCTAAGTCATGAATAAGGCCAGTGAGGTGAAACCAATCCAGGTCGGGATGCTCTTGACGAATTTGCTCCGCCGTCTGGTACCCATGAACGATATTTGGAATGTCAACATCAGGATCACTTTCGTCCACCAGATCGTTTAACTTGTCCAGGGCACTCATGATATCCAGCTTGAACCATTTAAATGCAAAGTTAGTAACATTCAATTCACATCTTACATCTAATCACACTTTCAGTGTAATAATGAAATCATTAAAAACTCTATGTTACGCTTGTGAAATCTTTTGGTATTTGAGAGCTCTACAAGGGAGAAATACACAATGCCGCGACATCTTTTCAAATAATCCTAAGCAGTTCCTTGATGTTACTTTAACCCTACCCATCTGCTACCTATTGCTGATAGGATACTTTTGTTACATAATGTCCTTGTCGCATGGCACAGAGTGTGTGCCTTATGGCCATCATATCAATGAGCATTGAGCATCCTAGTCTGTGCAGCAAACTGATAGCTACACTTACGGGCCAAGAGATCAGGTGATTCTCGGATCCACGGGCACACTAGCAGATGTACCAATGTAATCCCAATACTCGACTGTATCATGGCTAAAATAACTAGGAATTGGTACAGGAAAAGAAAAGGTACAAGAAAGGATAAATAGAATTAAACTGGAGCGGCGATAAAAGAGATAACGAAATGGCAGATCGGATGGGGAGCGTATGAGCTCATGTCTTAGCTTTATCAAGAGTCAGAGGGAGAGAAGAGATTCTCCTTGAAACGAGCATTAATAGTTCTACTATCGCACTCCTATCGCCCTCCTTTGATTTTTCCTTCTGAAATCTTTGTCTTGTTTCTTACTTCCAGCAAGCCTTTGTTGAGCAGTCTCTTATCTAAGACGCTGGTGGAAGACGACGATGAGACTATGTATGTGATGGAATTACATTGTCTCCTACTCCTGTCTACAGGTAAGAACCCAGCCATGTAAGCATGCTACTGGGCTTATTGGTTTCTCTTTCTTGGCTGAATTTTAGTGCATTAACCTCCTTTGCCAGTGAGAGAAAAGAAGGGGAAACTAAGTAACTGATTCTTCTCTTGCCTTGTGGTATATCTTATCACTGAAGGTTCAGGTTGGTGAATTTTTTAATTTACAGTCAAACCTTGCGACGTCGTCTTCCTCTGTCTCTGTCATATTGACTTGAAGAAAAGGCTCGGAGGACAGGACTGCACATAAGAGAGCATTGCAAAAAGGGATTACAGTCGGGAACAAAGCTACATAACTAGCCAGCTATGTGCGTGTCTTTCTCCTCCTGTCTTAGCTACACAGTTGCTTTGAGATACACAAAGGAGACAATGGAAAAGACAAGGTGGGGAAGTAAAGGCTCCTTGCTCTTGGTGTGTCGGTCAGGTAAATGATAGTATAGACTCAGAACTCTACCATTCCATATTGAACTACACAGGCAGGCCTGGTGGTGGGCTGTTTAAAGTGTGGACGACTATAGTATGAACAGACTTGTACCTACCTTCAAAGTATTGAAACGTGTCCAACGGTCGATCCGACTCTGAACAAAGGCAACCGTTTGATTCGTATGCATTTCGACGTAGGTTCTGCGAATTCGCTCCTTGATGGGATCATTTTCGTCGATTGAAAAGTCCCGGAATGCTTGTATAGGTTTGGTCGCGAAGGCTGGTTCCGGTCTCAGATGCTCTGACGGGTCGAGGAATCGAATTTTCTCCGCAGGAGTCTGCTCAACAACAACAACAAGAGGAAGACGAGGTAAGAAAGAAGTAAGAAAGAGAGAAAGGGAAAAATACAGACGACGAGTAGTATAAGAAGTGGAAGAAGGACCATCAATCCATCGCTTTCTTACCCTTCAACACAAGCACACAATGCTCTACTCCAACTAGGTTAAAATCTCGCGTGCACACACACATGCACATACACACATATAGGCAGACACACACACACACACAAGTTTCTTACCATTTACTTGTTCAACGCACAAACTCTTGTAAATCTCTAGCCAACGACAGCATCTGCCTTCAAACTTTCATTACCTCTACACACACACACACGCGGACACTTTACAAGGACCCTCCTACCTCTCTCTCTCTCTAGAGAAAAGAAAAGTTGTAATCAAAGTTATTACTGACATTCTCGGTTTTTGAGAAAAAAAATAACTTATAGAATGTGGTCATTTTCCGCTCTATACTGGAAGTTAAATGATGCGGTTTATAGGTGATTTTCTCTCACAGTCGAGTCTAATTTAGGGGATGGCACAAGTGGGGTAATGTAGCATGATGTGCTACAAGTAAAACACGCTCAACTTTGAAATGGCCAAATAGTTGATTTTTAATGACTAGCCTTTACTTTATGACTCTTTAGAGAGCTTTCCTAATAGCTTGAATAAGTTGGCAAAACTTGTTTCGTCCTTTCTTTCTCTTCATGGAATTTTGTCTGTATTTACTTCCTTTCCCCGGCTGTTACCTCCAAATGTGTTTTCCTAACCAATGTTCTCTCTATCTCTGTCTCGCTACGATGGCATGTAGACAAACAGAGGTTAGGTACAAACCATGGAAACTTGGTATTACTTGTTATTGTGTGTGTAACATACATGGGGAAGCTTACCAGCACTAACAAAGAACTATCGGCCATATTTCTTGTCGCTGAAGTTTTTACGTCTCTTCCTTTTCTCTCTTTGGTAGACCCGTGGAAACTGCTCCGGTTTATCTAGTAGCAGCAGACTTGTGCATAAGAAGTTGCAGCGTCTTCAAGAAGATGAACCCTGCAGGTGCACCAAGAACACATAAGTTGAAAATAACACCTACACACACACACACCCTTCCTTGTCTTTTATTGAATTCCTATTTGTTAAGCAGAGGTAACTTTGTAACTTATTTATTCCCTATAGTTTTCACAAGCAGCTCCTGTGCAGCTCAATGTTACAGTGGGGAATAGGAAACTAAAATTGAGTCATTCCCATGGCCTCTTTAAATCTTCGTGGTAGCAACGGGACAACAACACTTTTAGCTGCCCCTTGTACGCCAACCTCTTGGCCTTTCAAGATCAACTTAATCTGATCATCCTTCAAGTACGGCATAGGGAGTAAAATCAATAAAAGTCTTGTTTTCTAATTCCAATACGAATTATTGCCGATGAGGAAAGTCTCATTGGCGCAATTTATTTGCTTATCGGCTTCAAAAGTGTCAGAAAATTCAAGATAGCAAATTAATTCGTAACATTTGCTCTTGACCTGTTGGGAAATTTACTAGTGCTTCATCGGCAGTGGTCATTATGACGAGTGGGCTGTTATCTAGAAAATAGGCGACGATGCGATTATCTTAAAGGTCTGCAAAACATCATAAATTCACACCACGTTTTCTCTCTTTCCCTGCAAAACTCTAGAAATGTAAGCTTTTGATATTGAATCTACCACGTTCCTCCTATTTTATTTTCTCAAGGCCATTCTTGAGGACATAAGCTCAAGATGGTGCATATTGTGACTTTGAATGTAAGAATGACCTTTATTATCATGAATGTTGCAACAGTACTCAAGAAGCGTAAATAATAATATTATAGTGAGGACTGAAATTGTGTCACCTTTAGATTAATCGTTAGCCACGCAATCTTCTTATTTTATGTTGGTCGTCGTAGTATGTACTTGCTGCAGAAGATTAACCTACAAGTCAGATAGAAACTAGCTGTATACAGAAGGGAGGTGATAGCTGTTGGCGGAAAATTTTCCAACTGGCAGTGAGGAATGCACATTTAGGGAATTTTATGCCGAGCTGATGATCCAGTTAGTGATAAGGATGCAGTAGCAGGCCTAGGCGCTAGGGTTATCAGTTGTTTGTTCTGTAAACTTGGTAGAACTTTGAAGCTGTAAACTAAAAAAAATCAATCACCCTATCAGGACATTCAACTCAAAGGTTTGATTGCCAATCATCTCGAAAAAAAATTGGTTACTACTAGAAAAATAGTCCATCTTGAGAGAATAGTACTGATAATCTTGAAACCATGTGCTTATCGCTAAATTTTTTTCGAGGGCTGATCATGCACGTAAGGTATGATGAGCACGCAAAGTTATCGTAAAGGCTTTTCTACTTGACCATTGTGTTTCAAGTCCACACTTCTTTAGTTTATCAGTTATTTTCAAGTAGACTTGTCAAATAATTAATATTGACTTTTGGGAATACGTGGAGTGAGTGCAGTTGTGAACGTATCGTCAGCTGTCAATTTACATGATATACATCAGGGGAGACACATGTACTGAGCATGTGACATTTTTATGTATGTTTGTATGACTGGTGGAAACCGTTTTTGCATTCTGCAACTGTTCGTCCTCTTTGGCTTGGTCACAGATGTACTGACACAGCACAGTGTAACGGTCACCTTGTCACCATGCATCGATCGAGTGTGAACAAAATCTTGTCTCAACATCATGTTCACTTGCATGCAGTAGGGAACTTATGATGAGTAGACAATGACATGTCATATGGCATTCCAATTGTATACTTGAGCTAGGTTGTTAGTTGAAGCTATTTTCTTTGACCCTAATCAAGGCTGGTGGGATCAATGTGTTGCCGTAATTATTGATTTGGTAAGTGAGCCTTTGTCAAGTTCTACTGCCGTAAGTTACGCAAAGGAATGTGTGTAGTATTGTCGACCACTTCATCATTTCACGGAAAACCAGACATTTGTTGAGGCAACATAAACAGACATGAAGTCAGACGGGTTGGTGCAATCATGCGACACTTGTTCCGCAAAGGTATTCTCTCCTTGTGACATCCTCAGTGCACCAGAAGTACTTCTACTAAATACATACATTCTTTCACTTTGTCCATGACGTCCTTCATAGCTGTTCTTGTGGTGGAAACGCTTGGTATTTTAGTTTCCCCTCCGTCCTGTGTTCCCCTTCCTGTTGATGTAATATGCAGAGCAAAGGGCCAGAGGGACATGAGATAGGAAAGCTTGGAGTGTGTTAAGTTGGAAGAGGAAACGAAGCACTTTTTATAAATGGCATCGTGTGTTGTTGTTGTGAAGAGAGAGAAGTAGAAATGTTACATTTAAAGCTCCTCATGGACATGGAGGTAATGAAAAAATCATGCTCTTCTCTCTAATAACTAAAGTCCTTTTACTGTTGACTCATTTTTTTTTCTCTCTCTCTCTGCAGGTAAAGTGCAAAAGTTGCTTTGTACTCTCTCCCTCTCTCTGTCTGCATGCCTAACTTACATGGCGTAAAGTGCGTTCATTTATAAACTGTTGTTATTGCTGGAGAAGAGAAAGGGTAAGCAGTGTGGAACCAATGCTGTTAGCCGCATCAAAAATGAATACAATCTCAGGCCCATTAGAAGCAGCCAAGTTTTCTATAAAAGTTGCATGTGTGTAACTCCCATTAATTTGTCCTTCTAGTTGGACAAAAAGGAAGAGGGAGGAAATACTCAGGTAAAACTTTGCAATTTGCGAATTAATTCTTCTATATACTTCTTGCTACAGCTATACAGGAAGAAGATGAGTGTTTTTTGTTTCCAGGAATGAGCTTTTCGTGGAACGAGCGAAAATAGCAAGAACGCATTTTAGATTTTGCTGCTCATCACCCCAAGAAAAGTTGTACGTTCGGGTGAATTCCACCTCCCAGAATATGACTTGCTAACAAAAGGAAATGAATGAATAAAAAAATACGCTTCGATCCCATCGTCTCTTTCCCAGCTCGTTCGCTGACCCAAAGAACAAGAAGAAGAGGAGCATGGGCTTTGTGTAATGATCCGTGTTTACTCGGCACTATGACTAATTCATGTAGCAGGCTTCTGTGTGTGGTGGCAACAGAACGGAGGATTTCATAACTTTGAACAGCGTGGTCATTGCTTTGAACTTTTCGTCGAATCCTGTGTAGCCCTGGTGTCCGAGCACACGCAGAGATCATAGATTCAGCTGATATACACACAGACGATCATGAATGGTGACCACCTTGAGAGTGCTTTACGTGCGTCGCAGCCTGACCAGATTTTATCATTGCATTTCATTTGAGAGAATGGACAGCGGTGGTGAGGGTAATGACAAGAGGCTACTTGCAATTCAATTGAAACCTTTTTGAAAATTCCATTTGAACTCCTCTCTAGTCCACCTGATATTTTCCTCCAAGTCCCTTTGACAGAATCTTTTGAACTTGCCTCACTCGTCCAATTATTCCACAGCATGTTTCCCGTATGCCTGTCCAACTCGAGCTTTAAAATGACTACAGCCGAAATAGTTGTAAACCTCATGTTCTAAATCTCTTGTTAAAGCTATTCCCGCATATTAATTACCCAGGCAGAGCACTTGAAGTGCTTCCAGCGCGATTCATATTCTTACCTATGATCAACTTCTACTAGTGCACAGATCCCAACTGAGTCGTCCATCAGCCTTCAAACCATCAGGTTTACCCTCTCGTGCTCTCTTTCTCAAACTCCTGGCAGTATTCACTGGAAATCAAGCAATAGTCGTCCGTTTGATCATCATACAGTTGAAACTTGATTCTTGCAAATCCCATTTCCGACTAGAAATTCAAGGCCTAAAAAACTCCGACTCAGCAGTGGGACAGGAGAAATTAGCTTTAGAATTCAAAGTCAAAGGGATAGCTTGATGACGTATGGTGCTGTAACTCATCGTCCCATGTGGCCAAGTAAAGTGCCATGTAACTACATACAAGCTTATAACAGTACTATAAAGAGCAGTAAGTGAGAGAGCTCTCTTACAGGGCTCCAGTTTGCTCTGTTGTTGAAATAGAAAATTTAGCATTCCATACAAGTCTCCAGCCCGTCCATTGACGACGTCTTTGAAGACGAAACAAAAGCAGCAGCTAGTGCAGATGGAAAGAATCATTGAAACAGACTAGCTCCTTTTCTTCCACTAACTTCCTTCCTTGTCCTCGTGTTTTCTTCTTCTTCTCTCTCTCTTTCTATGTATTGCGGAAGCCCATCAAAATTTTCTGTCATGACAAATTATGCAATCAGATCATTCGTAGCTTAGTCCTCGTCCCGTCTTTCTTATGTGTCACTACTGCTGCATGGTTCGGAGTAGAACAAATAGAAATCCGGTAACGGGAAGGGATTACCGAGCGTGTTTCCGAGCACATAAAAACCAGGCGTGTCCACAAGTGAAGGCAGAGATAGAAGAGAAGAAAGCGGAAGCTGAGTGTAGCTAAAGCTGGCGCGTTTGCAGAATCCACCCGCCGTTCCTGTTTCCCCTGCAAAATATGAGAATATGTAGTGGATGATGACAGTTATGATGTTTTGCTGCCAGCCTCAAATTGCCGTCTGTCAGGTCAATAGCCTTGACTTTTGCGGGGGAAAGCTGAGTTGAATTAATGCAAATTAAAAAACTCTGGGTTTCCTTCCCATTAGGATAGATTATTAATGAGCCGGACGAGCTTAAAATGAGATTTGAATTTTCCTTGACGCACTGAAAGTTTGCACAACGCTTACGTTTGCTTCTGTGTGTTTGTTCTGTACGAGATGTTTATTTACGCTGGCGGCCGTGAAAAGAGAGGACGTCAAGAGGGATTCTCTGTTATTTATAGAGAAATACTAAATTTGCTGTCCATTACAGAGATTCGGCTAATTGATAGCGTCCAGCACAGTCTCTCCATTCGACCTGAGGGAGCCGGGGGGTAAGTTGAAGTAAAGAGAGAAGCTATTGATTGTTACACACAGGATAACTACCATCGATCTGTTTACACAGACACAAGTGAATTTTCCCAACTAACTCTATTGATCGTCATGTGTCAGCCGCTCAGAGAAGTTGTCCTGAAAAGTAACGTGTGAATGAATGGCACGTGCCCTGGTCCAAATTCCATTGGTCACTACTACCCTTAATACCTTACTGCTCTGCGGGGTATTCATTTTTCTACAGTCACATTAATCAGGGATGAATGAAAGAATAATAAATTTTTCTTCAACTCCATCAATTTTCCGGGGACATGAGGAAGCCAAAATGAGGAAGGAATAACTTTGGAGCTGATATGAATGTGAAGAGCTCACTTTTCTCTCCAGGTTGGAGCCATAATTAAGCTCAATGATGACTATATTTTCCATGGGTGAATTATAACTTTGTGGGAAGGACGTGTATGTACATGTGTGGAACGTGCGGGTCTATGACGTTCAGGGTGATTACTACCGACACTTGTGGAGCCAGCCCACTTTAATAATCCCCAAGCCATGGATTATCTGGCTGCATATGACTGTACATATGCTCTCTCTCTCTCTCTCTCTGTCTCTTATGCTGTAACATAGAAGCCTTTTATGTTAGACTGACATTCCACCATGCCATTACATCACTATTGATTCACCCCTCCTCCCATCCTTCCAATAATTCTCTCTGTTAGCTTCAGAATAACCCACATTTTTCTATCTAGCTCTCATTTTTCCCCGATGTCCATCAGACTTTTACGTACTTTGCCAACAGACATAAAATTCCCCTTCCACTCCTCCCTTACTTTCAGAAGCTGAAACTCTCCCGTTCGAATGTCCATCAAGTGAAAGGTACGATTAATCTCCCATGCCGCACACAATGCAAACGTTATTACTGCAATAAAAGTCCCATTTTCTCCCTGTATTTATTTAAATAATTATAATACTTTTCTAGTCAAGATCAACGTTATCATCATGATTATTCAACTACATGCAAGAGTATTCTTACTCCTGTCTCATCATTCCAACAATGACAAGCTAGGGAATTCAACGGTATAACAGTAGACTTACGTGTATTACAGTAGTAATAATAATCATAGTCTTACTAGTATTTATATCTACCCCCCCCCTCTCTCTCTGCACCATGCAAATAGATGTATAATATAAACTGAATACGTGCGAGTGCAATTAACAGATACATTGACAGTTGCTTGGTAGTCAACTGTCGAGTACATGTGAGCAGAATAAACAGAGAAGGAAGGAAGAAAAGCCATTCACGCAGGCGTTTTACATTAGAAAAACCCTCGGGATTGTATAAAAACAGTTTGAACAAGGGAGATTAATAATTGCTTCAGCTCCACGAAAGAGTCTCATCAGTTTGTGGAGTTCATTTATTTCTAAACTCTATACTGTTGACTCACTGACTAAAGCAGAAAAACAGAATGAATGGTACTCAGAACACATGTACAGCAGTTTAAATGTGATTGTGCTGGTATTAACCAGAAGGTTTTGATACTGACGTCGTCCAAATTTCATGCCGAGGTCCCCGTATAGTATGTAGCACACCGCAGCAGCAGATTTCCTCAGTCAAAAGGAAGGAGTTGACTCAAGTTGATTTCCGATTCCGTCTTCTTCACGATGACGACAGAGGAAAGAGGGAAGAAGGGGAGGATAAGAGCCTGGAATAGGCTAGTACCAAGGTAACGGTGGTGGGAATTAATTGTAATGAGATGAAAACTATCGTGGAACTGCTTCGAACTGAAAGAAACAAATTGAATTTGTCAGTTATACTAGCAGTCAGGATCTTTCTCCATACCAACTTTCAACTTGTTACCATCCAATGCACACACGTTTTCATACACACAGCATGTAACCAGGCTCTCTTTACATGCTCTGTGCATATGCACAGAAGGAAGAGAGATAAGGTAAAGTGGACAGCTTACAAACGACAAGTCGTTAGAGCAATTTCAAAATGGCTAACGTCTTCCTTAATGCTCTTGCACACATTTCTTTTCCAATCACTTTGAAATCAAGCAAAACAGACTGACTCTCATTCTCTTCTCCCCTCTCTCTCTCTCTCTCTTTCACTCTCTATACCTATCTCTACTTACCGACAATTTATCGATCCTCATTTAACGCTTATCTCTCACTCCCTCGTACATTTCTCTCTCGCAACAGGTAAACAAATCCATTCTGCCATCAGACTTAAAGCCTTCTATAAGTACACTCCTACAAACACTTGAATTCTCACGCATACTTAAACTCACACACACACTCACTTCTTCACGCCTGCACACCCCAAAAAACTTACCTAAAAATGAAGTTTCCTTTTCATCATAAATGACAGGATGCCGGTGATTATTATTATTACTTAGACTGTGATCGTACACTTGTTGATAGCTAGATTCATAGCCCAGTTCATTTTCCCCACGTCGTCCGCTCCTCATTAAATGTCCCCCATTCCCATGCTCGTCCCAATCATGTGTAGAAATTCTCGCTCGGCACCGTACTTTGGCCACTCCATTAGACCGAAAGTGAGTGGGCTTGAGTTGAAGTCGTAGTCTCAGTTGTGACGCATAAAGATTATCTTCTACAGCAGTAATATTTAAACTATCTAGGACGCGGTTCTCGGGGTCATCATCAGCAAAAACCCATCTCTCAGTCGTCACCTGTAACAATGAACACTGAGCATTACTATGACATTAGGATAGAAAAACCCACTTTTCCAACCACAGCCGCCACCGCCACGCCGTGTAAGACCGAGAAAAAAAAGAAAAGTTCCATTCCCCACGTTAGGCAAGGCTATAGTGCTGACTGATCCTCCCAAATTGGACCATGTTAACATGCTTTCCATTGCCAAAAAGGGAAAGGAGAAGGCCATCAAGACTCCTTTTTGAGGGGAAAATCTTATTTTCTTAGTTTGTTTCACTACTGGAAGGAGGGAGAGAGAGAGATCGGCGGAAAGACTTGTTCTCTCTTCTGCAATGCTTGCATATATTCGCCCTCTAAGGACACCTTGTGCCCTCCATTTCACGGATGTAAAACATATCCAGCGTACTCTCACACACATACACTACTTACCTCCCAGCCGCCAGTTATGTTTCAAGATTCCGACACAGAGAGAGATACACAGCGAGTTGGGAAGGAGAGAGGGGAATCTGCAATTCTAATAAATACGCGGAAGGAAGAAGGGGATCTCTTTGTAGAATCAAGATGAAAAGCCACATCACGTTAGGAGGTCATTAGAAACCATGAAGGCGGTTTTGAAAATCCGCATTTTCACGTCTACTCTTTCTCTCTCTCTCTCTCTCCCTCTTACTTCCCGCATGAACGTAACCCACACCTCATCATCACTCTCATGATCCTGCGGGATGCTTGTAATATTACAAGCCAATATCTTATATTCTTTTCCTCACTCCCATCGTCTTGTTCTTCTTCCCTTTGACATTGCCTTTACCAGGAGCCTGGAGCTATTTCCCTATCACCCCTTTACTTATCTACAACATTGAAAAAGGTCCTTGTTCTTTGAACAGGCCCCCGTACTATATACTTAATGAATATGTAATTACCCTTCTCTCCATACAAGCTTCCTCTTCATCACACTCTATACAGGCACGTGGTAACTGATTACTTTATTAGGAGAATGCTGAAGCGAGCTGACATCAGTGGAGAAATTTAAGTGTTCAATTCAGGCGTATATAAATTGTGTCAACTTGCCATTTCGATGGAGGTTACGATCCACCACTCTATACTAAGCTTCTGCTGACTCCACACTTTATTAGTCAAGTTTCTACGGAGTGTTATAGAGGAGAGCATAATAGTGGTAGTTGACTGGAGAATTAAAACTCATAAAATAGCTTGATGTTCAAAGGGAGCTGTCCTTCGCAGTGAAAGCCTACTCATGCTAATCAAGTTCCAATGTTGGAAGCGAGCTACGAGGAAAAAACTTTTCAGATTTTAACAAATCTGAAGTGAAAGAGGGAAAGAGAATGAGAAAAGGGACGGTGAGATGTTAGAAAGAAAAGGGTGAAAATGAAGCCGTTTTTCTTGTTAAATGTCAGTAGAATATTTTAAATAATTTCCCCCTGACCTTGCGTTTTCAGTGGGTAGAAACGTCGGGGGAGAAAGAGTGTGCCTGCCTATACATAAGTTTCATTCATACCGCTGATTCTCTCACGGCACTAACAATATTATCGTGGTTTACACACTGACTCTCTCCTACTTGGCCACAAGTTATAAAGCTCATGGTACCCACACTTCTTGCTCGCCCTTCCAAAATGGATACGTGCGGCCGTAACGATGAATTTCATATTCTCTGCCGTGTAACAGAGCCCACAGGAGCACTGCGGTCGTGCTCAAGTCCTCTGTGTACCACCATGAGCTCACCACAGAGAGAGGGAGGTGTGTGTGTGGTGATTGAACAGAAAAGTGAGCAATTCAATTACTCTAATTTATGAGACATAATGGGCGTGCACATTAGGTGTGCGAGGCTTTAACAGCTTCCCCATTAACCACACTTTTAGACGTCCCATTCATTTATTTTCATTGTATTAAATATTCCCAAAGTATGTAGACGCTAGGCATAATAACAGCACAGGGGAGCGATGCATTATGACTCCCGCATCACACAGCAATGCTCCCCAATCTCTTAGAATGTAAACTCAACCCATCATCATTCTAAGCCCTCTCCACAGTAGTGTCTTCCCTATCTCTGTCTGCCAACCCTTGGAACTTCCTTTGTGTCTCCCTCTCTTTCTCTCACACACCGCCACACACTTTCATTCCCTAAGTCACTTCACTATCACCTTCCGCTCCTATTTTATCCTAACGAACTCTACTTTGTACACTCCAATATTCCATCCATAGCTCTTCACACACTTCCTTCAGGCTTTCCTCACTTCATCAACTCCTTCTGCTGAAGCCAAGTCTCCTTTTCTTCCCTTTCATCCAGCAATCCCCACTTGCATCCATGCATAGTCAGTGCACGCATTATCATCATTATAAAGTGCGTTGATCCTATAAGATGGAATTAAGGGAGCGCATCACTCTATTTCTCTCTACCAAATGTATACATTAGCACTCCCCTAACTATATTCTTCAGTTACACTAGTCTTGAATTGTCGTGCACAGTCAGAGTCACATTCAACTTTCACCATGTCGACAACGACAATATTCATCATGATGACAATTGTGAAGGAAAATACTCGGCCCATGTACACATGTGGTTATCTTAATGGTGACGGTGTGTCGGTGTGCGGGTGTATCGAAGTGACATGAATCCTACGGTGTAAACGCACCAAGAAATTTGAAAGGAATTGCTGGGACATTATTTCCTTCTTCCAGCGTTAGGAATTTGAATAGTGAAATAGAGAGAAATTGCCACTCTTAGGCGGGGGTAAAGGGTAGTTGGGAGTGCGCGGAAATTGTAGCTGTGTGCACACACGAGCTCAACTGTAGTAAAGGAAATGTTGAATATTTGATCACGTCAGAGTCTATGCAGCGAGTCAAACGACAGTGGTGTAGTGGCGCTCAACAGACGGTAACCATCTCGGAACATTTCCAATGGTCATACTCACACATTCCAATACAACTTGTGAAGACGAGACTGCGGAAATCCTATTACAGGCACCAGCAGGCCATTCCTCCTATCTTCTTTCCCTCTCTCTCATCCCTTTACACCATTACCACAAGTGACATGTGAGATTGGTAAAAAAAAATATGGAAAAGGTCGTAAAGAAATCCCTACTGAACATTTGCCGCGGTTCCGCACACCCTCGAACACCACCAGGTCCTTCTCTAACAGCCAAGGATAATCATAATAATAGAGAAATATTTTGCCAAATGGTTACAGACAATTTTCAAATCTAACAACTCACTATGGGTATGGAAGAGAGAAGGAAGTTAGTCGGAGATTTGTATACGCTTGAATATACTTAATAAAATCACCTTATATATTCCTCTAGCGGATACACACATGACAAGCATGAGGGCCTATAAAGGTAATCCTCACTTTGATCATCACATAAATCAAAACAATCGTTCTCACATAATACTTGAGACATGTGTGCTGCTGTCTTACTATACGGACAGCGGCATGGGTGGCGGTCGGACTGAACAGGGCTGGTCCATAGGCCATTTGAATGAGGCAAAGTACACTTACGGGACTATCGTTGATGTACCAAGAGATTTTTGCTGGTGGAGATGATTTCGATGATATGCAATTTAAATCCAACATCTCGCCCACCTCGTACTCCTCCTTAATATTGCCAGTGATTTGTGGCGCTTCCGTCGGCAAATCTGAAAATATTGACCCAAAATTTCACACATGTTATGTAGCTTCCATGTACTATAACCACAGAATGCACATTCCCCCTACATCCAGCTATTTCCACACGCACCATCATCCAATCACCAGGATCATCCTCATCATTATCCTTCTACTCTGCTAACAAGCACCGGGCTTTACTCAACTTACCTTTTTTCACGTTATCTCATTACAGTTTACCCAGCGCCACACACACACACATGTACTGGCCTTCTAAATAGGACACATTATTACGGTAACACCGACTAGATCCCAACTTCCCAACGCACAGGACGATGCACTCCCACATGAGACACACACACACACATGCAAATCTAAATCAAATGACCCCTCTGATATTTGCTCCCGCATTTCCGCTTCATTTCCTTCGCCTCCTTTCGCATGCATCCAGAGTGTCGGGGAAAGCTGAAGCCACAGGATGAAATAAGGAGAAATTCATAATGGGATTTGAGTCACGTTTTTGTAACACCTGGAATGTCTGGGAACAACCGCATAGTCGTTGAGTAGTGCTGCTGCCTCCTCGCCAAAAGCAAAGCACGATCTCGACCTTATTTGAACGATTGCGTAATAATCCGCCCGACCTCCGTACGATATTAAATGGAGGAGCAAGTGATAAGGCAGAAGGCATGTGTCTGCTCTATATAACGCTATGCCTGCGAGAATATATTCCATTCAATGCATTCTTCTTCTGTTTCTAGGGGCAGCAAGATGAGAGAGCGGCAGGTAAAGTCCTGAGAGAGATGAGAGGTGAGCCTATGTTCCTATACTCGAGTCTTGTCTCTTTCCCTTCTAGAAATTTTTCAATCCCCCTTCTCTTGATTTGCTGGAAGGCGCTTGTTAATCCGCAACGAAACTGAAGCTACACGGTACAATCATTGATTTCAATCCCTGCTATAACCCCTGGCAAAGAATGTCTCTCTTCAGCGTAGATTTTCTGTCGGGGGAAATGCTTTGCCATTTTTCCAGACACCCAACCCTAAAGCAATCCTTTCACAAATCTCAGCAGTTTTGCTAGCGGATCAAAAAATGGGAGCGAAAAGGTGGGCATAAAGCTATAACTGTTGGCAAGATATGAACATCTATATAATTTGACTGTTAAAATTTAATAATCAAAATGGCTGCGTTGAATTGGAATAATTCCCACTAAAATTACAACTTCATGGCTATTGATCCATTTAATAACTAGCTACTGACGTGAAGGCTATGATCATTTATAGGGAGAAAACGGGGATGACACGAAATAATAATTGATTCAAATAAGCGGTCCGCCTAACTGTCATTATAACGCACACGCACACAAACACACACACACACACACACACGTTTGAAACGCAGGCCTGTACCGACTGCATTCCTCTAATGTACTGACCCATTATTACAAGTTTCCCTTGCGCAGTGACAGTGAGAGAAATTACAAGCTTGAGCACACACTCACACACATCAGTATCAAACCCAATAAATGCTGGTTGACTGGCAAAGTGAATGATTTGTGGAGTGTCTATACTACGTAAACTTGTGTGCACTTGAAGCGAAGCGGGATAAAGAGAGGCAAGCTTGACGGGGATTCCATACATGTAACATTTACGCTAACCATATCCACTCTTACTGTCAAGCTGGATGATGTCAAGGTAAAATGATTGAGACAGGAGTAGTATAACTTATGGTATACACACCACGTCAAAACCTGGAAAAGAAATTCAATAGCGTAATATTCTAATGCCTCCTTTGACATTTTCCATCCAGCTTGTTTCCATCCAGGCCAAGATGTGATATTTAAGAAGGATTAACTCGCACAATATTCAGCAGCTGAATGACGGAACATACGGAGCATGGAAAGCTATGTAGATTGCTACTGGCAATAGGATGTTCTAAGTGTTCATATGGTAACTGGAAAGTAGGAGGAGAAGGGTGGGTGCGTTAAGACAGCCAGTTTGGGATGTTATATCAGTGGAAAGAGAAAACTTACAAACGACAGTCATTCGCCCTTCGCCTTGATCCGATGTGAAACTAGGAGCTTCAAGTGATACTTCACACCGATAAACGCCTGTTGATCTCATCTCAACCGGATTCAACGTCACTGTTTGGTTTGTAGATCTTGTCGTCTGTGTAAAATTCAGACAAACAAACAAACACTAGAGAGTCACTGTATTAACTCCCTTCACCTCACAAACATGTATGCCTTCCAATCATAGTCTTTCAAATACCTTGGCCATACACTGGATAAAGATTTACACATACTAAGTACACACTAACATACAGCCAAATATGTTTCCTCCTATGACATTCTCCCCTTATAAACTTTACTCATGCCTCCAAGCTACAACTCTCCCTCTCTTTCTCTACTTCCACTTACTCAAAAGTATATAATCTGATAGAATAAATAGCTTATACACACACAGAGCAAATATGCCATCGCCTTTCCTTGTCTCCTTTCTCTCTCTCTCTCTCGTGCCATGAAGGCAGTATCGGAAAAGGAGGTTAGGATAAATTGAAAGCTACTACTAGTATTTTTTCAACGCTACATCCTCTTGAATATTTTACGTATGAATATAAATTGATTTTTTCCTTATGTCACAATAGCCTTGTCCTCAAGCTCTTCTGTCCCTTCTCTTTTCCTTTCGACAAGTTCGCAAACTTGACGACAAGGAATCCATTCAACTAGTAGTGGCAAGCAAAATACTGTCAATTTAACAGACACTTTCTCTTCTCTCAAGCTCCCTCTTGCATTTTTCATAACCTTTCCCCATCACTCTCACTAACCTGAGTGCTCCATGTCCTTTTCCTCGGTTAGCATCCTGATAGACAACATAATATTGCTTTTTCAAACCTCTCCCTCTACCTCTCTTCCACGTGTTTTCGGATAATTACTCTTTCTATTGCAATGTATACAATCCTTGTTAATCCCTTGCTGGCTTTACGGCGTTTTCACTTCACTCCATTTGGGACTGAGCTCATTCCCTTCCAGGACGAAAGAACATTTAAATATGAATTGAACAAAGAGACCATTTGAGTCATTCACAAATGTCGCCACATGCTTGTACTCGGAATCGCTCTACGACAAAGAACAGACTTTCTTTTATACTACCAACCAACATATATACTTCTTTCAATTACTTTCGCCTTGAACTTGGAAGAATTTAAAATTTAATTCACTATTCCATGGAGAAGAGAGAGAGATAGAGAGCCGGGCTGAAATATAACAGAGAAGGCACGGCACGTACTAGTTACACATACTTTTTTATCAACTTCAACTTACATCAACATTGACTCCCTCCACGTTATGAGCCCTAATCTGAGGCTTGAAGCGGGGCACGTAGCGGAAAAATTCTTCATTGTCTTTGTACCATCGGACTGAGTATAGACGATGATTTTTCTCCAAGCGGAATTGACATTTCAAAGTGATGCTCTCGCCATAATATGCAAGCGGGGGGACTTCCACACGGAACATCTTGAGTGACTCTGCCACTGCAATGCACAAAAAAAAATTATGGATTTTTTACGTCTTCAAATACTCTTACACACACAAGGTCTTTAAAGTAGTCGCGTACACAAGCCTTTCATTCATTCAAAAACCTACTTGCTTTAAACCGAATTTGAAACCAGCAGTTGAAACCGGTAAAAAAGCATTAGTGATATCACAATGCAAGTAGTTGTAACTCATGGACTACGGAAGGCGCCATGTTAGACAAGTATATGGGATCGGATTGTAGGATAAATTTCGAGCACATTCATTAAGTCTTCCCAAATTGCAGACAGGCTGATGACAGAGTAGATGATGTTTAAGCCTTTTATCAATCCCATAATTTTTCCCTCCAGTGTGCTCAAAAGCAAGTGACAGTTGGAGCGGAGAGGATATAATTAGCCTATCCATTTCCTTTCTCTAGCTCACCTTATAGACACATTTGACAGAGGCAAATTATACGACGGTCTCTGTCTTTGTGCAACCGAGTGAAATTGCATGTTCAAACATTTAGGCGGACATGGGAGGAGAGAGTTAGACATTGGAAGTTCACATCTAATTTATAAGGAAAAAGGTTTTACGATTTGTTTTAGAATGTAAATGTCGGTAGGGGCTGATGCCGCATGACAGGGCTTATAGGGCTGTGGCTAGCTCAGGAGACACAATGTGGTAGTTCAGGAAGGAAAATCAAGGAGAGAACGAGAGAGAGAGGAGACGATGAGTGAGAGGGAGAAGACTACCACGGTCTGCCTAATGGGGTGAAGACGACACTCTCAGGAACGACTTAAGCAGGGAAATCTAAAGAAGTTATATGGCTCTACTACCATCCTTATGTGTCTTTGTGCTTGTGTAAATGTGTGCGTGTATGTGTATATTCTCTGATTGCTCTCACCGCTACTCTCTCCCACTGTATCTTCACTGTCTCTCTTTTCCTCCCCGCACTCATTCATTCAGTCATTCATTGTATGTGACGCCGATATGCCTTTGGACAGTTAATGGTCCGGAAATAATAGACAATCTAATCTACTCACTTGCTTCAGCTTCACACTCTTATTCCCATTTACTCTGTAGCTCTCTGTCTGTCCTGTACACACAATCATCCCTTTCACTCTGTCTGCATACAGTCTTCTCCATCGTCTTCTTAACTTCCTTGAGCCAACTCTTTATTTTCCTACAAGTACACGTTACAGAATCCAAGCCCAAGCTTGCACTCTATATACACAGACACACGCCGTAGTCTACAGCTATGCACACACTCATTCACTGAGACACAGGAGACACAGAGGAGTCATCTCCTAACACTTTGTAGCCATAAACCTTTCACTATGTAGGCGTTAATGGTGGAACTCTTAAGCTAAACGGATTACTGTATTGAATTAGTCCCTAACTACCAGGTACCTGTGAGAGTCGAGCTTAGTCATAAATAAATTCAAGTGCACAAACTTTGTATGGAACACACAAGTGTGTAGCCAAAAGTTATGTTGAATCAAGCGTGTGGAATGATCCGGATATTAATGATGTCTGTTTGTACTGTGCGACAAGTGTTATTATTCTGTTAACCGCCAACTGGCGCAATGGAGCCTGAATAATGCAATTATCTTTGTGGGAGGACTGCTTGCAGGACACGACTGTGCGACGAGGAGAAAGGGAAGCGAGAGGAAACGAGTTATTGCTCGACTCTGGACTGTTGTGTGACAGGAAAAAATTAAAAACATGTCCAGAAGGCTTCGGGAGATTTGCTGGGTAAAAAATCAGATCAATTTTTTTCCTCTCTGTCCGCCCAGGGAGGATGAGACATGGACAAGCAATGTATTTAAGAGATAGAGATGGAAGGTTATTTAGTATGATGGGGACGTCTTTAGATGTGGAGCATACAGGCTGGACTAATTTATCCCGGGTGGACACCTCGGACGATGACTGATTGGATGGCGGAGTAAGAGGATGAGAGGAGGAAGTAGTAGTAGCAGTAGCAGTAGTCAAAAGTGGCTTGTGTGTATTAGCTCAGTTCCGTCAAGATGAAGGGTACGCTTGGTCTCTTCAGAAAAGGATGAGGAAATAAAGAAAATATTGAAGGAGGCGGGAGAGGAAGGATGAGAGAGAGATAGAGATGTGGGTCGGGCAGTAGTGGTGTATGTAGTATAAATGTGAAGTTTGGTCGGGGAAAAAGAGAAGACGGACGGTGATTTAATTCGCTGTGTAGGTAAAAGGTCGCTTTTGATTCAGTCCACGATTGATTGTCGCACTCGTCAAGCCGTGACTAGACTTGCCAATGCTGGACCAACAAGACAGAACAACGTCTTTGGATTGAGCAAAAGAGCAAAAGGAGATCTTCACGCACACACATACGCAAGATGAGAAGCTATATGTGTGCGTGTCTTTGCTGCGGTGGTGGTGGTGGTGGTAAGAGCAGCATAGCGGTAGCGGAGAGAGATAAAAAAAAAGGAATAAGAAGAACCAAGACGACGACAGTTTCTATCTTGCAAGATTCTTTTTTAGCAGGTGACAGGGGACAAGGGTGAGGCCACACACGAAACGACACATCATTAAACCTTCGTCTGTACTCACTCCTTCATCCTTCTACTTCTTGCAACACTTTAAAGACAAGACAAGAGAATTTTCCTAGAAAATCAAAGATTCTTCAGTACTACCTGAACAATTCCACGACAATCTTGCTATAGTTACAGCATAGCTGGCTTTGAATACACCTACATGTACACAAAGAAGGATAAATAAAGACATTTCAAATGAGTTGTTCCTCCAAGAGGTAGACAACAGAGAGATTCGTCCTTCTTTCCCTCATTCGCAGACAATGGGAAAGCAATGAATCTTTTTCGTCTCTCTTCGTCTAACTTGGCCCGTAACGACTATGCTAGTATATTTCATATGTTTCTTTTCCATCTTTCTGTCTAAGTAAGATTTTGTGTTGGAAAAACTTGAGGTGATTGAAGTCATCGTCCTCACGACAGACAGAGACGTGCAGAGAGTTGCAGGTTTTTTAAAAGCTGATTGTAAAAAATGTACATAAAGGGGAAGTACAGGGATAAGGTCTCTGATCAGAAATTCGTTAACAACAAAGACGAAGCTTACCTGATCCAATTAGGAGGAGGATGACGAAGAGTATTCTCATTATTATATAAGCCTTGGAATAATGTCGTCAACTACATCAAAAGATTTCCTTCTCAAAATACTTTCACAGACTTGGTCCTCTTCCTTTTCCAATGTGTATCTTGAGTGCTTGTGGATTTGTGTGAGACAAGGAAGGAAATACAGTCCCGAGATTCCCGCCGTCACCGCACTTCTTGTCGGTTCCGACTTTTATCAACGCACTTTATTCACTTCCCTCACAATTCGTGACTATGATAGATGTCATGATGACAAGTTCTATGCAACTCCGAGTAGACTGCGGTACTTTTTTTCATTAGTTTTTTTGTAGTCAATTCAGCCAGAGATGAGTGGCTAATTTTACTGGATCAATGATTATAACGATGACTAAAAACTATAAAACCACTTGAAAATCTCCATATTCAACAGTTTCTTCTTTTCTCCGGCATTATTATCATTCCCGTGTAGCTTGTCTCGTACCCTTGTCCTTTCAACTTGAATGTCTTTCATCTTGTACAAATATCGTCAAAGATGGATGTCAATGTCTTTCATTCCAATCCCACCCAACTCACTCATTTTTCATCGGTGGATCCATCCGGAGGTTGTGAAGGGAGGGGAAAGTGATTTTGTATCAATTCACCACACGAGTTCACCCTTCCAATTAAAGTCCTTAATATTATTTCCTTGATCCTTTGACTGAAAGAATTTGTGTCAAGTTTACAGATTCTTTTTTCCCTCCCTAGTTTCAATCCCTCACAATCTGATGAGTCTTTAAGTTGATAATACCGAGTACGAACTGGAGAAATGAGTGATTTTAGTTGAAATTTAGCAGGATCTTTACCAATTTCCTCAGGCACGGGACTTCAAAATGAGATTGCCTGCGTGCGGATCTCTGAGGGCTTGAAGGAAAGTAATTTAAATGGTCCTCTGCTGTATAACAACTGTTGCCCAACTGCAGAGTAGCGCACGTGAAGCTGGCTCGACGTGCACAACAATTGGAATTCCCGATGCAATTTAAGGGGAATAAATTTTTAGTCTTTCAAATTGTTTTCTCCGCTCTCGCTCTCTTTACCCTCGAACACTGCCGTGATAACGGGTTGTTTATATGTGGAAATCTAGCGAAATGGAGTGGAGAGCAAAGAGTACTAGGAGGTCGACGAGTGTAAACATGACATGGAAGTGGTTCTGGAGAGGAGCTAAGTGGGCTTAATGAAAGCAGAAGGATGACAAGGTGACTTGTTCCATCTTCTTCTCTTGACAGATTAAAGTCGGCCCGGCTCAAGCTTGTCTGTGGGTAACAACTCAAGTGTGTGTGAAGCACATGTTGACTTGTTCCAATAGTATGATGATTGGTGATGAAATTCAAGTATGAACGCACAGAGTATAGTAATCAGAGCTGTTGGTATCTCAAGTTTTACGCGGAAACAACCAAAACTACTGCACGTCCAACAGTTAACACTGACTGGGGATGGATGAACGAGACGACGGTTCTACGACAACTGCTGGATTAGAAAGCACTCAACTGGCTCTATATAAAAAGTGTACAGGGGCAGGAGAGAGAGACCGGGTGAATCGCTCCCTACGCTTCTGTGCCATACACACGACAGCCGGAAAATAGCTGAAGCAATCTTGGTCGCTATGAAAAGCTCAGTACTCAGACTCCCCTCGTATGTTCCTCACTTAATGCCTCACAGTTACACTTGTACTAACTTCAACTCTTCTAGGTATCCCCGTTCGTGGAAATCCCAGAGTTTTTCCTTATATTGACCCCGCTCATGCGTCTCTATCCATGTCGCACATTACTTAAACGTAGAAAAAAGCCTGAGAAATTCGAGTAGTGAGAACATGAAGATCCCGTGGCTTGGAAAATCAAACACACACTCTTTCCAATCCTACAAACATTATCCTCAACAAGTTTGTACTTTTTTTTCTGTTGCACGTATTATGCTGTCCTCCTACTGCAGATCTTTTGCCAAAGTCTATTCAAGCACGTGTGTCGTGTGTCAAATGTAGGTCCATTTGAAGAAGAAATTAACATAGAACAGTTGTCATTATAATAATAGCAGCTTTATAATAGTTGGTTACGTTACTTAGAGAGTTGACTCTATTTAACTCATAATTCAACCTTTCAATTTTTCCTTTCTTGGAAGGGATGGCAGCAGCTTTAATGTTGATTTAGTGAGTTTTGAGCCGGAGGCATACGTAGTTGAGTCTGGTACAGAGATAGAAGCAGAGTTGGTGAGACATTGTATGAGCATTGTATGATTGATGCTGCTGAAAGGTAAAGCCACTAGTTGGCCAGGGGCTTGATGTGTGCGGGTCAATAAAGGGTGGTGAGTGATAGCGTGGTGATAGAGAAGAGCAGTATATCATGCTCTCTCAGTCAGTAAGTCAGCTCGCCACGAAATGCTTGACTGGCTTTCGCGTCTTAAAGTAAAACCTATACGTTCACCTTTCCTTCGGGACTTGACTAGACTACATAGGATAGCATGAGAAGGAGATTAAAGTTGCAAGCAATTTCTTCCTATTTCACCCTTACATTTGTGCACCATTGTCTTGTGCGAAGGATTTTGAATGGAAAACTTTAGTTATCATTCCCGTGGGGATAATGAAGAAGCGTTTTCAATGACAGACCCTGCTACGTCGTAGCTGTATTCTGCAGTACAACTCTAGCTTTACACACCGCGTCATAAATCCTCGACACTTTTCATGGGGAGCTTCAATTAACTTGCTCCAGTCCAACGCATTGATCGATTCCTTCAGTAGACATGATCGTTCCTGTAGTAATCATCTTCCAAACAGGATGATACATGGAGCTTAAATCCACTACAGCCAATCGGCATGGTTGATTTTACAATCATGTGTAGCCTGTTGAAGTCACTGAGACAGTCCATCATTTTCCTTGTGCAACCAAATGGTCGCTACTTTTCGTGTTTAAATGTGAAATTGGTCTAATCACCATAATTGCCATCATTTCCGCAAGACCTCAGTAGCATTTAGGCAGGGTAGTTGGAGCGATTCCTCACCACAATGTCATGTTTACGCTCTCTCCTGCACCGACGACATTTTCACAGAAGCACCCTCCACGTAGCTAACCATTGCTATGACTACCAATTGTCTTTGCATTATATGTGTTCTCCACTCAACATATCAAATTGCCTTCTACTCGCCCCCTTACTTACTGCCCTTATGCTTCCAAGTCCTGAGAACTGGTTGATTTGTATTAAGCAACACGGCAATTGATACCGTGTTATTTATAAATAGCTGACCTTGTCAGTTGTCCCGTCAAAGGCTCAATATTTAGTCAGGTAAAAACATGCGCTGTATTTAATCTATCGAATGATCTTCAATCCGAGATGTATCAGTGGACTCGAGGTTGTTATGTAATTGACATGCGAATGTGAAAACCCGCTGGAAGCCGAACATGCAAATGAGTGTTCTCAAATTTTGGAATAATTCAGTGGTGGACTTGTGTAGTGCAACAGATGGAATTCCTCTGGATTTGTGTGCTTTTGCTCTTGGATGTACGAGCAAGATTCAACAGCGAAAAGAGAATGCCAGGAGTGCACCGCCAAATTACTGTCAGTCACTAAAATCCTGGGACGGAAGCACGTGCGATCACGAGAGAATTTTAGAGGAATTGCATTACAAGTCAAAGGCAAATGAAGGGGTTCATATATTCTTCAAATCCATTGGCCCGCAGTGGTGCTGACTTCAAATCTAATTTCCTCATATCCACGTGCCTCCTTTGCCCATATGGAGGGGTGCAGTGTAGGGAGTGCAGAAGTAATTACAGCTCAGCTAGGCTGTAACGGATATTTAAGACACTTTCAAACTCAGTTTTCACCTTTTAAATGCCTTTTTTTAAAAGAGAAACATATATATACTCAAGTGTGTAAACAGAGGAAGAAGGTAATCGTAGAAAAGAGAGAACATACAAGTCATCATTTTTCCGCCTTAACTCTGCATGTGGATCAGCACTTGAGTGTTTATTTATTTACGCTTTTTCCTATCTGCACGTGAGCAGGCAGGCAGGAGCTGGAGTCAGCTCCGTTCAACTTACGAAACTTTGTACTGACTTAACCGGAAAAGTATTCACATAACTTGTGCACCTTAAAGTCAGCTTCATCCTCCGCTTCGCCCCCCATATGAATTCTAACTTTTGCCAGAGCAATCAGACTAATATGCTGATTTGTGTCATTCGGCAGAAAAAGTTGTGTACATTTTCTGCTCCACCATACCCATCCTCTGACTTTCCGTCTCTCTTCCTCTTCCGTGCAACGCTATTATGATGATAAGGATGATGACGACAACAGCAACAACAAGAGTAGTCATAAAAATGAGACTTTTATGTACATTTATATCTCTAAAAACATTCCACATCTAGTTCCATCAGCAATCCATTTGAATGGCAAGCTGCCGAACAATAAAAAGGAATATTGAGTCATTTGGAACTGGAAAATCCCAACTTTATGGTAAACAAAGGATTCAATATATTGTGGAAGTAACTGGAAACTACTGCATTTTCTATTGACTTTAACTGGTCATATTTAGATGAGGCTTTTGTAAAGAGTACCAGTCCTGCTCACATCCATTTTACACTAGCTGTGCAGTGTAAAACGTGTGTGCCCGATAACTTGCACAAACATTCACTCAGGGTGCAGAGACGCTTGGTGGCAAGTTTCTCTCTGTGTCACTCCTCAAAAACATTCTTGTTGAACTGTCGGTTTTTAAAAGGCTCAACTTAAAAAAAACAATTCAATATTGATCAAATAAGAAATAAAACATCGATCTTTATATGCGCTGAAACTTAAAACGACCCTCAAGCATTTAGCTATTATAAAGTATACTTAATACTATTTAGTGCTACATGCTCCATGTACACTGGCATGCGAGGTGGCCGTCCGCGTCCTTTCTCCAATGTCATTCATGTCAGCAATATTTGACACAGAAGCAGCAGTAGGAAAAAATCCCACAGGGAAGTCTCGTGTCCGGCGTAATCAAGCCTTTCATCTGCAACATTTTCACTCACACAGATACACGTCGAGCATTTTATCACAAACAATCAGAATGTTCAGGAAGCCATTAGAAAGGAGCAATTGAAAGACGCATGTGATTACTAAATTGATTTTGCATAGAAAAGCAGGGGAGACAATGTCGTTAGAAGCTTGTTATTCCTACTCCCTGTGCCACTGGCAGTATAGTGGAGTGGCACAGCCAACAAAATACTGTCGGCTTTACTACTTCTGAGAGAAGGAAACGGAAGAAACGAAGGAAAGGGTGAAATGTGACTGTCTATGCTCTGGTGGTGTGTGTAGGCCCCGAGTGTTGTGAGTACATAAAAATGCGTGTGTGGGCAAGCAGAATGCATAACGGTCATATAGAGGAGCAGAGACCGAAAGTGGTTGCAGGAATTTGAAGATGAAGACGGAAGTGATTTTTCTTCTTTATTTCAAAAGTGTTTTTTATTCTCTGTCTGTCTCTGCTTCCTCTACTGTCATCCTCAAAGCTTTTTATTCTTGTAAATTTTTCATGTAGTTTTTAAGCAATTTTATTTCCGCAGACGCAGAAAAACATCCATACACCCACCGCTTTCAAGTCACTTACGCATTATGAATCGAGCAATATCTACCCAAAGAAGGGGAATGTCATACACTCCATACCCAACTAACCCACTTAATAAATTCACACTTTATGCACACAGGAGTCATGCTTGTATGCTCAAAGTACAAAGTATGACATCTCCGTAACTCTGTGCTTCGAGAAATTTAATAATGGCAGAAGTCAAAAGGAACGGCTTGGTACAGCGTGCATCTAGTTAACGCATAATTTATTTATTTTATTGGCACTCCATCGTATGTGCATAAATAGCACGCACAAAAGCCTTGTGACTTGAAGTGTGCTACGCAAATCATCTTAATGAATTTCATCATGGTCATGGAATTAAAATGAAACCAAAAAGCATACATATCTGCCAGGAGCACTGACAAAGGAATCACTTTTTGTATGTTATTGGAAAGTGTGTGTTTTTTGTGTTTGTGTGTGAGTTAAAAATATGCAGACTTGAAAAGATTTCTCGCATAAAGCAGCATCATCAGAAAGAACTGATAAGTGTAACTAAGCGTACTTGGAATATTTCACATAAAAAGGGCCATTTGACTTGAGGAATTTGTTATTAAATGATCCTTGGAAACTCTAAAGCTCCCTCATCGCTCTTCACTATGGGGATGGAGGTGAGAGAAAGTCGAGTGTGAAGATGTAAATCATGGAGTTAAAAGAGGAAACAAACGCTGGGCCCAACCATGTTCCACGATCCCGTCTTCGTTTCTCCCTTGCTTTATGGTATTTCCTCACGGTTCACCGTTTATACCAAATGAGGCTGCTAAGAAATAGACCGTATACATCTATATGTATATGATGGACAAAGGAGAAAGTAGGCTTTGCTAGATAAATGGCTCTCAGTTTTACCCACATATGGCTACTGTTATCAAATATGGTGATAAAGTCAGAGGGTCTTGAGGGCTCTGTCGTGTGCAAATTAATAAAGTTTCCATGTGATATAGTCTAATGTCTCTGTGGAATCACTTTGAAATATCACTTGAGTAGAACTATAAAGGTCAAATGTGTGCTGGTAAGGAAGTCAGCCTTGACGTTTATTTCATCCAATGGCCGACTGAGGGAGTTTTAACGTGAAAGCCGCTTAACAGTTTTCATGGTAACGATCTGAGCGATCATCTTAAACTTTTCCACCAAACTGACGGAGAAGAGAAATGTGGGATTTTTCCAGTCATTTCATAATTCAAGCGTGTGGCTGACTATGTGTGGGAAAAATGTCCCCTTTTAATACGACCAGCCCCTTTGACACACGCTCACCCACCCTGCTCTCATTACTATGCATGAGTCACAGAGTTATGTGTATCATAGGCATCATTTATATTACGCGAAGGGGCTATTCAGCCCACTTCTGACTTTAGGCTTTCACCACCACAACCAGCGGAAGCATCAAGTGTGAGGAGCGCCACACTAGACCAGTACGACGCCGTGTAGTATGTTTCATTAAAAGAGAAAAGCGAGTTTAAGACAAAGAGAAGGAGCCTTGTGAGAGCTTTCTAAATATTCATGAGACCACCGTTTCTTTTGCCAATTAAAAAAGATAATCCATCCATTTTTCTTTACGGCTGCTACGTTTTGTGGTCTTTAAAAGCTCGCTCACTTTTAATCTTTGCGTTTGATATCCACAAGAGTTGAAAATTGAGGCCGCCATTACAGAATTCCACAGGGACCTTGGACATGAGATTGCATATAGAATGCAGCTACTGGATTGACTTGTATTGCATTCAGTCATGTGTGTTTACAGGAAAGGCCATAAATGTCGGAAGCTGTCAGACTGATGGGTGGTGTTGCTCAAAGAACAATTTGTTGGAAAGCATTCACACATTTTGTCTACGTGACTTTTTGGGCTGACCAAGGAACATTCATACGGCAGAGTGTAATATGCACTTGGTCATGAAGTTTTAGCTGGATTTTCTCACCTTAAAAGGCCATTCCCTTCCTTTCCCATACAGACACCCTACAGTAGTCCTTGTCAATCCACTTTAATCTTAAGAACAAGAAGGTAGAGAGAAAGAGAAGAAAATCAAACGATTCCTCTACACGGTATTGTGTGTGTGAGTCTGAACAGTCATAAATCGAGCACTTTCTTGGCAAAAGGCACTCGAAACATGTGAATGCTTCCTATGTAGTAGTATGTATCATAATGATAGGTAATCATAATGGCACATAACATTCAATGTTTCCAAGCTACTGAAGGAGAGAATATCTTGAAGGTGTGAAGGTAATACGGAAAGCACGTCAGCTCAGAAAAGCACAAGCGGTGTACATACTTGTTTCCCGGGCAGCAACGAAACCTTCGCAATAAAACTTATTTCCGTTTCTCCTCGCTCTCTCTCCAAAAGAGAGACAGAGAGAGAGTGAGCACAAAGGAAGAGAGAAATGTGTATGAGAGCTACTATTCACACAAGTGTGCTCACATGTGTAGAGGCAAAGTTGGCTTGGAAATAAAAGAAAAAATTGGGAGTCAAGTACATGGAAGAAATCACGTTTCGTCCAGCTCACCATGTGCGTATGTGTGGGGATGAATCACCATAACCACTGGTACCGACGCATATCCCGTCGTACTGACAGCAATACACTTACAGACAAACAGAGAATTTTCACGCATATAACGATTATTGGGATTGTTTCAATGCTATTTTCAGTAGCCCCTTTAGTGATACTACAACTCTCAAGCATCTACTCCTGCCACTGACCTCAAAGCTAGACCGCTTGGTCCTTCTGTACAAAATTTATATGGCACTGTAGTGGTTCACAAGAGACATGGCTAGGTCCCCGTGATTTTCTAGCCATCAAAGGGATTTGTTCTAAGCCCTTTTAACAAGGTACTATGTCCTTTCCGCCTCTCGAATTATCATCCCTCTGTATTCTCATGCCCAAGCCACAGTCCTTTGGTACAGTTGAAGCCCACAGTGTTGATTTCTAGGGCGATGGTAATGTATGAATGCTACTTGGAATTTTTCATGTGACAAAAGCCGAGTGCTGCCATCAGTGTGGGAAAAATCTACAGCAGCACATTATTGATACCAATGATTGAGGATTGTACCGAAGCCCGAGTCAAGTAAAAAGCATTGTGTCCCCCAAATAAATCTTGGGAGTAGTAGTTTTGCACAAGGAGTGAGTGGCATCATTAAAATCTCCTGTAATAATTCTGGCATGACCACTATGATGAAAACTAATAATGGCTTTTTCATTCAATAACAGCACAGTGCTTTTATTATGAAGGTGCTCTATTTGTTTTCACTTGGTGAATACCTCCTCACACTTCACTAGGCCTAAAGTTCCCACATTCCATCTCCGTCAAATTCACTACGACGACATCACACTTCCACTCAGCAATTCATTACCTTCTCTCTTGTTATTGTAAGATAATAATAAAGGATTTTCTTCCCTCACTTTCCTATTGCTAGCAGACAATGAAAGGAGCACGAGAGGAATTTTCTTCAGTTCGCCATATAAAATAACATTCACACCCATGTAAGCATGCAGAGAAGAAGCGACTATCTCCATATTTTTCTTGCTTGAAACTTATTGTACGCAAGGGGGTGGAAACGTAGAGAGAACGATATTGTGTGCATCTACATCAAATTGCATTTTTACTCCTCAAAGCGTCCAAACAGTACACTTAAAAATTACACAGTCAGAATTTGAAGCCGCATGAACGAATTTGAGAAATGAGCAAATACTAATACGTAAAGGGTATGCAGGAAGATTGAAATCTGAAAAACTGCAAGAAAACACCATAGCCTACGTTAAAAATCTGTTGAGAAAAAGACTTGGCAGTAACTTTTTAACTGGTATGAACTATGTTGTGTGTGCAAATCGTGTGCGATGATGGTTATTGTAGAGAGTGACTTGAGTGATGTAGGAAAAAGTTGAGACGATCAGGATTCCATTGAAATCAAGTCAAAGTATTTCCTCGGTAATAGCACCCAAAACGACCACAGGCGTACGCCATGGCATGCTAAAAGGGATTATGAAAGACTGTCTTCTCTTCATCAATTTAAGTGTGCGAGTACATAAGTTTGAAACTGCTGATAGCTTTTCGGTAGTTGAATTTTCACGCTTATAACACTACGGAACTCTCTCTTCAGAATCGCCCACAATTCAAAAGAATGGCCATACTAGAATGCGTATCTGCTTCACACTTTTCATGTGCTTATTAAGGACAAAGACCATCGTGGGAGGTTCCCAATAATCTTAATAACAATGGAGGGCTTACTCGTCAATATGAGCATTAATCTTGTACTTTGTCGCCTCTTTACATTATAGATAATAATGAAAGTAAATGAGACAGAGAATGGATGGTAAAATCATTTAATTAATAATGGCTAAAAGAATCGAACCAGCAAGTTGCATTCCACGCGATAAATTTGGCAGGTGGAATTCTGTCAACACTGGGCACTGATGCTGTACTTGACAAGAATTATACGCATATATTTAGAATACTTGCAAAGTCAACTGCATCTCGGGTCCACTCATCATCATATGATACTCTCCAACAGCGCAGACACACGGGTGAACGATTCACTCGTTGAAATAATTTTTCCTTCCAGTTTGTTTATATTTGGTAGAGAAATTTTGACAGCTCTGCCCTTTTTCCCATTGAGTTTCCTAGTGAATAATTTAGATTTGATTTAGCTACTTTTACTTTTTTACCCTTGGTTTATCAAAGAAAAACTTTTTTCCCTCTTTCTCCCTCTTTTCTCTTCTGCTGAGCCTTTAAAGTTTCCTCCCATCAACCCCTCTGGAGATTTAAAGCCACATACACACGCGCGGACACAGTTTCAACTTTGATGGGCTCCTTTCTCTCACTCACACACAGCACTACTGTGTATACGTGTATGCCCATAAAGCTTCTAGCATTCAGGTCTTTTTCTTCACATCCTAATGCTCTTTGAAGAAGAAGACAGACGTTCATTTATCCCACTGTTTTACTTGTTTGGCTTTACACACATTTCACCTCATGAGTGACACACAAGGACATAGGACATTGAGTGAACGTGGACTTAAAGCCAGAGTGTACAGCTTAATTTTTCCCCGCAACTTCCTTTAATGGATTACAAACTTCTGCCTCTTCATGGTCACTTTATCCTCTTGTCACTTAACGGTCTACCCCGGACACTTCTGAGTGACATTGAGATCATGTTTCTTGGCCACTAGGTTACTGTCATTTAATAGATTGAATAGTAAATTCTACTAGGTCCTTTACATACTTAAAGTGATGCGATACGCAGTCAGTAATTTCCTATGGAAATCATACAGCTTTTCCCTGTAGTCCAAGGTCCCTGGTGGGAGCAAGGATTAAATCAAATATGGCCAACTTGATTCCGGATTATGTCTATCTATTGTCGTCCTTCAAGCGCCTAGATGCCGGTCGCAAAGCCTGGCTGGAAAGAGTGAAGCAGACGAGCAAGGAAAGCGGCATCCCACTGAGTAGTAAATGCATCACAGTCTTGAACAACTCCTCAACTCTTCGGGATTCTCTTTGCTCTTATATACGGTTTATATAGCGTGCAATTGTTCACAGGGATAGAGTTGGTACTTTTATTCTGGGGAATCTTCTGTTGAACAATTTTATACTTAATTCTACGTTATTTTTTCTCTTACATCTTCACGCAGGAAAAGTTTCAAGCGTACTTTCTCTCTGTTTGTCCCGTCAAACTTTTAGCGTAATTGACCACACGTCTGGCCCTGCATGAGCAACTCACAACTTCCACAACGACCTTACACTTACACAAGAGCTTTGATAATTCTTACAGTTGGCATGACTCGATGCTCGCATCATGGAGAATGCATTTACTTTAGTGCATATTTTAATGCTTTAGTCATGCTGAAGAAGCACATTTCACACTCATCAGCACAGCGGCATGGGGATTAAAAGACTCTAGTTTTGTATACATGACTCCGTTATCACTACGTAGCCAGATCTGGTCTACCTACTTAATTCCTTTATTCCTCCGGATCTTGCATGACTGAGCATTTCCTCGCTTGTGGCTACATTAGATAAAGGACTTTGAAAATCGCCAAGTCTTTCACAGTCTCATGTACCGCCAAATTATGAAGCTATTGTCAAGTTTATATTTAGAGAAAATTACCTAGTGATTTGCTCACTTGCGGTGTTTATCCACCGTGTGCAAAACAGATAAGACTTGCTGGGTTCTAATGTCTTGAAAATCCTTGATGGTCGGGTTTGATCTCGTGTACAAGTGCTCAAAAGAGTGTGAAAATGCACACCAGGTCCCTCAACCAAGTCATATAGACCCAAACTTTCATTAGGTAGAGCCTGAAGAATTCATGAAGGGAACATTTTAAATGACAGCAATATACTCTAAGAGACTAGAGAGAATATGAGGAGAAAGTGACAGGGAAATGTGGGAAGATAAGCCATGTGTGTGCATCTATACGTGGACACATTACACTGTAGTACTGTACAGTGTGAAATTGGCATGGCTATTAGCTGATATTCTGTCGGAACAGTTGAATATTATATGAAAGTTATAATCTGCCACGCTACCCAACTCTTACTCTTCCTTTGGGACTTGAGTATGACGCTGATTTCTGAGTCCTCGTGAAAAAAAGGGGAAACTTTTCCATTACAAAACAACCCTCTCTTCTTTCTCTTTCCTTTTGTCACTATAATAACTCATGCTCAAAGAACATTGTTATTGTGAGTGCAAGGATGCACCGTCATTTTTAAGGTCTCTATCTTTCTCCCACTAATGCTCAACTATACTTGAGTTTTGGTTTGAATAGGAGGAAAAGAAACAGAGAACAATGAGGGCTTCTCATATGCATATTGATTATGAGAATTTTTGGTAGTGACTAGCATTTTCTACCTTGCTACAGTAATCTATTTTTACATAGCTTTGAAATCCTAACTTTCATGAGGTAGTGGCTCAGCAGGTACTAACTTTAAGAAACATAGTTACTGTTACTATGCGGAATAAACAATAGGTATTTCCTCTTCATAATCGCTTTTTCCTTAAAAATGCACTTGCTTCACTTCCATGACAGAATAAATCCAATTGTACGTCGATAAAGTTACAGGAAGATGATTGCAGGTTTAGACTACAAAGTCTATTACGGACAGAGAAATTGTTAGGGATCTTAACGGAGTGTTATTTATGATTACTGAAGCACCGAAATAGAGCAATTGCTTTGACAGTAAAAAAAACAGAGAGCATTATGAATTTTCCTGAGCGAGACTTGCATGTTTGTAATCAAAAACGAATATTCAAAACAACGTTGTTAAACCGCATGAGGATTATCACAGCTAATGAGTCCAAATGTAGACAGGATCGTTAAAAGTGATCGGAAGAATCCTTGAAAATTCTCACACAATTTTCTTTAAGTGTGCTGCTCATATTTACTACATTCATCTTCCAGCACACAGTCAGATAATACGGCTGTG